>PVKB01002625.1:0-114449 GCA_004027205.1 Ctenodactylus gundi | reverse complement strand
GCGCAGGAAGTTGTGCCCCTTAAGTGCCAGGCTCCTTGTGGGGCATCTCCTACTCCCCCTCTTTCCTTCCTCTTAGAAATCTGGCCTGTATGGTCTCATCGTTTGCTTTCAAGTGTCCCTCTTAGAACTGGGGATGTTGAATAGAAAATTCAATTTCCACTTGTGTGATAGGAAAATTCAGTATTTTTTTTTTCTTTCCAGAATCGTTTTTAACAAGGAAAATGCTGGTAATGTGTAGAGGCTGATGAATTTCACGGGCTTTTTTTCCCCCCTGAGTCATTAAACTTCATGTTCAAGTGGAAAGCTTTTCAGGAGATGAACCCTATCAACTCGAGATTTGTTAAGTCTTGCGAATTCTTCTGCAGTCTCAAATAACCGACTTCAAAAGAATAAGACACTCTTGAAAAGAACAAAAGTTGTAAGGAACAAAGAAAGAGGGGGGAAACCATCACACGCTTATAAATGACCCTTCATCCGTAGTCTATACCACAATTTTCTAAAATTCCTGACAATATTTTCAATGGCTTGGCTCTAAAACCAAATATACATTTACATAGAACAAAAGTCAGCTAAGAAGAAATATGTTGAATTCTATTAATTAAAGAAACTAATAGAGTACTGATGACTTACGGGAAAACTCAAAATTTTCACATAAATTGCCAAGCAGTTTTGACACATACTACATCTCTCTAGACTCTCTAGACACAGAACCTAGTAAACGTATTAATGTCAGTCTTATGTACCTATATTTGAGGGCTCAGTTAAACACTGGCTTAAGCATTATGGTTTACTGTGTCGAGACTACTGCATTACTGTCTTTGTGGGACAAATAACGTTCTTGATAATGTGGACACATTTGTCCCAAAGGTGAGCCATTAAGAAAGGCAGAAGAAAAGTCAGGAAGAAAGAAATGTTAACAATTTAATCCTTTAATTGTTAAGTGAAGATAACTTCCACCCATTCTGCCTTTGAGTAAGAAAGATTCTTTTCACAACATTGACTAATGAAAGAACATTCATTTAGTCATTCAAAAACATCACATGACTGCTATGCATTTCACAATGTGCATATTATTGGGTCTAGAACCACAAGACAGATAAGCACACCGTCTTTATGGAATTGAAGATGTACCCAAAAGACAGACAACAAATGTTACCGACCATGGTATCACTCCTACCCAAAATTACTGCCTCTGGTAAGTGCCATATAAGAACAACACAGTCCTATGAGAGTAAGTAACAGAGGACCCAATCTACTGAGGTGTTACGGGAGGTTCTTCTGATGAAATAGCAATGGGGACACAGTGCCGAGGGTAAATACGGTGGCGTGGATGGAAGGGTCATCAAAGAAATGAGCGCTGGTCTCAGCTTCACTGGTCTGTCCTATGTTCTTGGGCAAGTCACTTCTCTCTGATTCACCTTTAAACATGGGTATTTCTAAAAATGACCAGTAACTCTGCTGTTCTAACCCTACAATCTCATTCTATGCCCTCCATAACACAGCAGTGCCAGTTCTCCTAGGTTTGCTGGTCCTGGTGGACAGCTGAGAAACTAAATGGAAATTGCCCAACTATGTATCATATTTTTCTTTCCCAGGCTTGTATACCTACTCATGATCCATCTCAAATATCAGATTTCCATCTATAAAACTTAAGGAAGGTCCTTAAAAATCAACTAATTGTGCCTCCTACCCTTCCCTCTGAGCAAACTCAGGCTCTGCTCATTGAAAAGAGTTTTCAAAGCCGCACATCACAGAGGTGGCAGAACTAGGCTCTAAAACAAGGTCTCTGAGTTTCTAGGCCATCTCTTTGCTCACTGCGCCGATGGCTCGGATGCCCTGAACTCCCGGATGTGGAGCCTTAGCATCGCTCACAGATCATGGTCCATGTATCAGTTGTTCTGACTTGTTCTTCTACAGTTCATGAGGTTCAGATATTTTCTCTTTTGAAATGATTAAAAAATGAAAAAACCCGATATGAAAATTGTATGATTTGTAGATTTCAGTGTGCATAAATAATGTTTTATGGAAGAAGAGTCCTGCCTAACTTTTTTGTACATAATCTGTGGCGCTTTCCTGGAAGAGCAAAGGGGAATAAATATGATGAGTTCTACCATCCCACAAAGCCAAAAGTATTTAGTTTATGACCATTTTAAAAAACATTAATATGTATATATAGTGATCTTTGGTATCCACAGCTAGCATGGTCTCCACAGAGAGTTCAGGACCAGCCTGGGCTACAGATCGAAACTCTGTCTCCAAAATAATAATAATAATAATAATAATAATAATAATAATAATAATCTTTGATATATGTTATTATGCATACGTATACTTCCCTAACTTCCAACATCAACTTCTCTCCACCAATTGGCAAATGTATATGAGTTACAGAGAGATATACAAGGTCTCCACCCCACCCAACCTCAGGATATAGTTTAACCCTTAATGAGCACTCAGTGCTAGAAACTAAAGTATTAATTCATTATTCCTCACAAAAGACCTACAAAGCTTTTTACTATTTTATTATTATTTTTATTTAATGAGGAAAGTGAAACAAAAGAATTAACACAATGTTAAATACACCACGTACTGAATTTGAACAAATATTATAAATATTATAACTATCACGACCATATTTACTGACCTTGGAGTCCTTTGGTCTTAGTGTCCTAGGATTCATCAAATTATCAGTGGGTACCCTCAAGCTAGTAGCATAATCAAAATTCTCTTTCCTCTGTGGGGAACCCTTGCTAGACATTCAGTTATTTCTGAGGTTAGAAAAACAAAAACAAACAAGCAAATACAGACACATTTTTGAAGACCTCTGAACCTTTCAAAGAAAGAAAAGGAGATGTGATCTGGGTGAAACAATTTCAGAGTCATAGATCTCAACTCGACTGTTTCCCATTCACTTTTAGAAACTCATTTAACTTCATTTACTTTTCCATAAAAACCAAATGCAAAACAAAACTGGATGATGCCTAACTTCTTTTCTAGTGCTAATCTTAGTATTAAACAACAAGAACACTGCTATGGAGATGTTTTTAAAAGGAACAGCATGTCCCTGAGAAGAAAGACAGTAGAAGTCATGGGAGAAGAGCCCTTGACTTTACCCAACACCGGCTTGTAGATTTCAGCTCAGAGAGTTTACATTCTCTTGATATTTGGGACATGATTTTAGAGAGAGACTTGAAACTTCTACGAGATGTTCTCCCCTTCTCCCCTTTTCTCTACTTCTCCATACTGCATCATGCTACTCACAGCTGGGGCTCTACACAGTCCACAGAGGAAGTGTGAGTCTAGGTGCAGAGTAAGCAGCCCGATTCTCCAAACTTGTGGTCAGGGCTGGATGCTTTACACAGCATATAGCGAACCAGAGGGTGGCCCTGGGGCTGTGCTTTAGAGGAACAAGAAGGAGGAAGAATCTCAAAAAGCTCAAGATAGAAACCATCAGAGCCATCCGAATAAACAGAATAGTGTGGGAAACCCCATCACAGAAGCTAGAAGGAAAGAGGCTGGCAAATCTCTTGTCCCCTGTCTCATGCCTGCCTGACTGTCACAGCCTCTTTCTTACAAGGCTGTGCTGCTGTGCTGTCCTACATTCAGGGTTCAAGTGTAAAATACAGTTGTGCAGCGACTTATGACAACAATTATTCCTGCTCAACACAGGCTTTTTTGTTTGGTTGGTTGTTTGGTTTCTTTTTTTTTTTTTTTTAAGGGTCACAGTGTGTAGTTCAGGCTCTTCTGAAGTCACTACACAGCCCGGACTGACCTCAAACTCACAGCAAACCTCCCTCAGACTCCCAAGTTTTGGGATTGCAGGTGAGCACCACCACCACACCTAGCTTGTGTAGTGCTGGGGAATCAAACCCACAGCCTTCTGCAAGCACTTTAACTTCTGAGTTACACACCCTCAGCCCTCCACACAGTTCTTGTGGCACAGTCTGGACAACAGTGCAGATCCCCAAGACCCTGGACATTGCCTCTGGGTTGCCCCAGTCACAGGCTAGCTGGGACAGGGTTGACATATCTCAACCGTGAGTATGCATGGTTTCTTCAATCCTTTCCAGTCTGTAAGTGAAGTGGACAGCCTCATCTTTGGGAAGTCATGTCTGATGTGCTCTTTCTCCTTTCAACTCCTACAGCACTTTGTTCAGTTATAGGGCAGTGATGAGCTTCACTCAGCCATGTTATGTCACATGCCTGTGTTCTAGAGCTGGACATTCCTAAGGGCAGAAACAGGCACAAGCAAAGAATGCGGCTCCTGGACAGCACCACATTGACCACCACTTCTTAACCTGCAAACAAGATACCTAACTGAGATACTGTCTGCATCTTGAAGCCAGGAGAATGAGGCTTCCTTGAGGGATGCTAAGGAGAGTAAGTAAGAGCAAACGCACAAGGCATCCAATCTTTACTAGTCCCTTCCGTGCCACTTGGGCCCAGCCAATGTTGGCTGACCTTTCTACATCATCTGCATTCTCTGAAAATCCAAGCACATGCCCTGCATACAGTGGGTACTCAACAAATGCCATGGTTGGGTTAATATAATCTGCTGGATCATCACCTTTCCTGATTTCGTTTCACAACAGATTCAACCAAGAACATGCTATTCTGACTTCACATGCAATGGCACCTCTAGAGTAAGGACTCTGTCTGTCTTATTTTAAACCGTTTTCTCTTCCTCTGCATCTGCCTGTGGGCCAGGTCCTCAGGAGTTCCAACCTGCCAGCTGATCAGATAAATCAGTCTGAATTCAAAAATGAACACGCCTATAGTAGCTCTTTCCCAGGTAATGTCATTGCATTGTACTATGGACCTGCTAGCTGGAACTCATTTATTCAAACTAATAGCTTAAACAGTGAGAATTTCTGATACACAAAGACCAGTGGATAAACGATTTGAACCTGGGCATGCCTCACCTACCCTCAAATAACTGGGTGGAATGCTGCTGATAGTGCCCTTGTGTTCAACCACAAAAAGATGTTCTTCCTTTCTCTGTCCCCTTCCTTCTCCTGAAAGTGGCTAGGAAGTTTCAAGGCCAAAATGAATTCCCCATGAACCTTTGTCCAGGTGGTTACTTTCTACACCTTGGACTAGGCAGATTAAAGAACTAATACACATGACAGTATGAAATGCTTCAGGTTCTATGCAGACCAGGAAAGGCAGCCTACAAACGACACTTGAGGTGGCATGACTGCGAGCAGAGTCAACTCACCAGACAAAGACACCTGCCTTCTCTGCTGTATTCTGAACTGCTCCTAATGAAAGCATATTAGTAGTCTTCCGGTGAGAAAACAGGCCATTTAACTCAGATGTACCAGTGACAGCTTACTCTTTGATGAACTGCAATCTTCAAAATATGTGCTAGGTATGTGGTAAATGTGTGTGTGTGTGTGGATGTGCATGCACAGGCATGTCAGGCTGGGAAAGGAGGGAGGCAGGGAGAGAGAAGCAGAGACAATCAATGAGAATCTCACTCTTTTAGAAAAGAAAGGAAACTGAAAATAATCCCATTGCACTAATGAGGCCCCAAAGGACTAGCCCTGAATCCAAATCCAAATCTTAAGGGCAGACACCGAAAGCTCACATTCCAGGGTCTAGCCCACCCCGAGGGCCCAGAAAACTCCTGACATTTACTTCCACTCAACCTCAGATAAGGCTCGGGGGACAGAAATTTCTCCGTTCACATAGAAAAAGTGAAAACAGCTAGTTCAGCAACCCACTGGCCTGGTTAGGCACAATTCCTGCTACGCATTGGAGCTGCAGTGGTACCCAGCCGAGGAAACGGCAAGGGATGTTGGAGAGAATCATGGAATCAGCAGAGCGTCAGGGAGAATGTTTGCCACAAGAGGGGGCACTGGAATGTGGTCAGATAAGAGAGAATCTGGTGGAGGTTAGGACAGGGGTCGGACTACAAAGTGTAGGATCTCATGAGGAAGCGTCTACGAAGTATGGATGATACTGGACAAGGCTTCCGTCAGACATTTATCTCTCAGAGTAAAAAAGGACAAGTAAGACAGAAAGACTAGAAGGATAACAGTATGCTGATTCTTAAATTTTCAGCAAATGCAAGAAACAATTTCACGTGTATTTGAAAGCAATCCACACACGCACACAGCAAAAATATACAACATGTGACCTGCGTACTCTAACATCCTCTTTACATGGTGCACTTGTTTTTCCAGGTTTAATTTTATTTATTGATTGCCATTTGAATCTTACCTGCCTACTGATTTCCCACAGAGAAAAGAATGGTCGCATTGCAAGGGTATCCTGAAAATCAGCTGTTCACATCCTCAAATGCACTGCCTTACAGAACAGCACATCCCTGAGCACAGCAATGCCTCACCTTGATGTTGCTGTTTTCTGTTCACTTGATTTTTTTTTTAAGGAAGAAGCCAACTTTATTGGACCTGAAGAATTTTCTCCTCACTTCCTCTCTCATGCTTTAAGTACAAAGAGGGGATGGAGCATGCAAGCATTTTGCAAGATGAATAAAGCCCTCTTTTGGTCTGGAAAAAAATCATGTTGAATATAGCTTGTTAAGAAATGCTAAAGCTATCTTGGAATATAACTTATTCTCCCCAAACATAGTAAGCTTGAAAGAGCAATCAATGTATTTCCTGCAAATTAGTACTACTGGTGTTCCTGATGACATGTCATCTTAAAAAAAAAACTATAATTTTATTTAGAGTTGCAACACTGTCACTGCTGCGCTCTTTCATCCCCTACGTGGTCAACACACAGGTGATTTGCTCTTACTCTAAATCCAAAATAATGTAATAGAAACTATGAACTACTCAAGGAAGTAAGTAAACTGACAGGTAGATAGCTACGAAGCCCAACCTTCACCTTCCTTCAGTGAGTTGATCATCCTCCTCACCCAACTGGAATCAGCTGGCAGGGCAGAGCGGATGCAGTGGGACTGGCAGGGATACTCTGCCACCCTGTGCCACCCTGCACAGCTCGGCGGGGAATGGCAGTTTCTCTCTGCTGGCCACCCCCACCACTTTTTGTTTTGTTTTTTTTGCTGTTGTTCTAGAAACTAATCGTTCCATTTTCAACAGAACACAACAGCCATTTTAAAGGGAAATAGATCAGGGCTTCTTTCTATAGTACGTGAAAGAAATCTTAGCTGAAGGGCCCTCAGGTCCAAACGGAGCCCCTCAAGCAGGCAGAATTTGCCAAATGAAAAGCATTTAAGAAAACACATCTTGTGTACTACGTGGTCTCCCCCCGCTCCCAGGCTCGCTCACAGAGCCCCAAGTCCCCCCCAAAGATGAAGCAAGCCTGGCTAAGGGCCTCCTGATCAAGCAAGTTTATGTCAAATCCAGAGAGCTACATCCGAGTCAAACAGAATTTAAAAGAGGAACCTAAAACCCCTTTTGGGGGCTTTGTTTGCTTATTTGAAATGAATGAAATCATCTAGATTTATTTCCCTCCCTCCTTTCCTGACTTGCTATGGGAGAGAGCTCTGACAAAGAGGAGTAGTGAGTGTGTGCGCGTGTGTGTGTGTGTGCGCGTGTGTGTGCGCGCGCGCGCGTGTGTCCATGTCAGGCTGGGGGACTTTCAGAAGTCCCTCCTGGTTACACCCCCGCCTCTATTTCCCTTAGGAATCCGTCACACGGGTCCCAGATTGTGGACGTTCAACTGCTCGGATTGGAAGACACTCAAGCGATGCCTCTGACCAGATCCCATCCAAGAATCCCCACCTCCTCAGCCACATCTGTCATTTTTTAAAAAGCTCCTTCCACTACACCTCCCACGGATATCCTTTCTTCTCCTTTTTTAATCTTTACACCTCCGGCAGGACAAAGTTTGTGTTGTTACATTCACAACCACTAGTGGCTGACGAGCAGGGCGCCTTCAAGGGAGGCAGGCTGAGGGGTGGGGGTGGGGGCGTCAAACCATACCTAGTGCCAAGCATGACTTTCTTTCCAGGGGCTGCAGACGGCATGTAGGTTGCTCTCTTGCAATCTTTTTTTTTTTTCTTTGTTAAATCCGATCAGCCCTGCTCCTAATCCAACCACTGCTACTTTGACTGGGGAGGGAAATACGAATTGCCGCCCCAAGTCATTCATCAAACAGCGACAGAATCCATGGGGAAAGGGAGAGGACCGGGGTGGGGGTGCAGCATGCACCTATGCTGCATTTTTAAAAAGCATCTCCTGGGCGGGTGCGGCTGCTCTAGCCCACTGTCCAGCTCTGAGACCTCCCTCCTCTCCGCGAAGGAGGGGCCGAGAAGCAGATCCTCCGCATCTCGGAACCACACCACGTCCCCGGCGCCAGCACAGCCCCCCAGGCCCACGATGCAGCTGCAAAGTTCCCTCGCGAGCTCTCGGGGGGCTGGGGGGGGGAGAAGGACGCCCGCGTGCGCCCACTCCCCGCCGGGGACCCCCAGCCCGCTCTCCGCCGGCCGCCTCCCTCCCCGTCTGCGCCCTCGGCCCGGCCACACCTCCCTCCTCTCTGCAGCAGCCAGCCCCGCGCCCGCCAGCCGCGAGCGGGCTCGCGGCGTGGCCGTGGGGAAGCCCCGGGGGGTTACCGGGAGGACGGCTGGCCGCCGACAGGAGCCCAGCGGGTGGGCGACGCCTGGACTCCCCGCTGCGCCGCTTTCTGGGGGTGCGCTCAGCGGCTGGCGCCCCGAATCCTCAGAGCCGGGCGCAGCATCCCTCCTCGGCGGCCGGCACCGGCGGCGGGCGGGCACCCCACGCCCAGAGGCGCCGGTCCCGGCGCTTTCCCCCTGCGAGCGGCGCGGACACCCAGGAAACGTGCGGGCTCGCGCGCGCGCGCACACACACACGCACAATTTGGAAGCGATCTTGAGTCAAAACGGAGGAGCTGCTTCCTCACGAACGGCCCGGGGGAGGACGGCGAGCCCAGTACCCAGCCCCGCGCGGCCGGCGCTCGCCCATCCCGAGCTCCTACCTGGCGCGCGGAGGGCGCGGGACTGGCGGCTCCTGCGGGTGGCGCCGCGCGTAGGAAATCCGGCGCGCCCCCTGCCTTTAGAGCGCCGGCGAGCAGGAAGAGCTCGCTGCCATCTTCGGGGGAAGCACAAAGCGGCGGGCGGACGCCGGGCAGCGGCGGCGCGGCGGGCGCGCGCGGGGCGGGAACGGGCGGGCGCGCGCTCCCGCCCCCTCCCGCCGCCCTCCCTCCCCGCCCCTCCCGCGCCCCGCCCGCCCGCCCGCAGCCCCGCGCTCGCTCCCCGCGCGCTCCGCCCCGCGCCCCGCGCACCCCCGCCGCGTCCCGGGCCCAATCGCGCGCGCGCTCGGGGGGCCGCCGGCGCGTGTCTGGGACACCCAGCTCGGGCCCCGCAGGGCGCTCTCTCGGGCAGCCGGCCCACGGGGGACACGCGCGCGACAACTTTTCTTGGGAAGCTTCCACAGAGCCCCGACACCCCCGCCTGCCCACCCGATCCCCACCTCCGATTCTGCTACTCCACATATACATCTCTTTCCCTCCGCGTCCCACCCCTGCGTTAGAAGCTTGCTTTTAGCGAAGGGATCCGACAATGAATCAATGATTTTTTTTTTTTAAATCCTTACTCCGTGATTTTCCTACACATCAGATAGGAATAAACGCTCCAGCCGCTAGATGCTGACACACACCGATCGCTCCGGGGAGGCGGGCGGCAAGAACTCGGGGGTGGGGGCGATTCCCTCCGAAGGGACAGCTCACCTGGGAATAAAGACCCAGAGGCCGTCTCGGCCGCTCTGGAACTCCACACAGGAGTAAACGCTGAGCGTTAGCACTGAGTCAGGGAAGACCCGACGCAGCCATCGACGAACCATTCCCCGCCGCCAGTTCCCAGAGAAGCGGCCCCGTTGCCAATCCGTCACTTCCCCGTAATTAATAAAAGAGCGGTGCAGCAGCCTTCGCTCTCCTGACAGCCCATTCATCGTGGCAAGTCCTTAATGACTTGGCAGGGACGGAAGGCTCGCCCGACTGTGGAGTTCGAGGCTCCCAGGCCTGGCCGCGCGTCTGGCACACCTGGGCACATGCAGACGCTCCTGCCTTAGAATCGGTGAGGGGCTCTGATGGTCAAGCTCCCAGTATGGGATTTTCTTTTCTTTTCTTTTTTTTTTTAGAGCACCAGTGGATACTGGCCTCTTGTGGTCTGTCAAAGTGTGGGAGGGTCAGGGTGAGGAAACAGAGCTCCAAGCACTGGAATTCCTAGCTGGTACTTACGGGCAGTGAGGCTGTCAGACCTTAGAAGAAGAGGGATCTGACTCCAGGAATCCCAGGGTGATCCTGCAAGAAGAAAGGGGACTGGGAGAAGCAGCCCTTACCCGCCCTGCTATTGCTAGAGGATCCCAACCCTGGCTGCACCTCAGTTCCCTTGGGGAGCTTTTAACAACTCCAAGGCTTAGGCCACGCCCTGGTCTGATTAGTGGGAGTCTTTGGGGTCAGCCCCCAGGCATCGGGCGTTTATTTTTACGATCCCCAATCCATACATTCCTATGTGCAACGAAGGTTAGGATGCTGGGTTAGACCTCTCTAAACACGGGTGATTCACAGGGGATTGCAGAATCTTATTTCCTAGACCTGGAGTGGGCCTGGCAGTCTGAGTTCCTACTAAATTTACAAGTGTCAGGCAGGGATGCTTTCTGAATGAGGAAGGGCTCTTTAATTAGAAAACACTTTCTCCACCACTTAGCAGGTTTGAACCCTGGCTTGGCAGAAGCAGCTCCAAGCAGTTTCTTGTCTTGCAAACTTGCAGGAATCCTTTCTTTGCTGAGTCAAATTTTCTTGGAAGCAGCTCCTCGTCCTCCACACAGACTTTTTGTTAGACTTCACTGAGGGGTGACACGTGGGGAGACCCAGAAGCTCACCCTCTCTCTGGTGGAGTGTGTCCTCCGCCAAAAACTGACTCTAAGAATGTGGGAGGGAGACACTTGGCTCCGGGTCGTGAACAGGGCTGGAGGGAAAAAGACCTGACTTCGAAATGACTCTGGGGAAAGCTTGGGCCTGAAGACTCCAGTCATAGGAAAGAGAACACAGGTAATGAAGGAAGTTGGGAGGATGAGAGCGCTGTGTCCCTTTGGAATAGATGTTTTGGGACGGGCATGGCCAATTATTGCTACTGGAGGCTGTGTTGGGACAAAGTTTTCTTAAAAATGCAAGCCTGTCAGTGACAAGGGTGACAAGAGCCTTGCTCTTTAAAGGCCTATGTGCCAGTGGTGCCCACATCTCAGACAACATTAAGGCATTAAGGCTACGCCTCAGTTCTCCTTGTTCTTTCTCCTTTCTAGTCTGAACTGATGGGTTATTTTGGATTCTTAAAGGGAGGAGAATGCGACATCAAATAGTCCTGCATTTTGAGGCAGGCTGTTACCTGATGATTGAGCACCTTTTTTTTTTTTTTTGATTTGTCTCCATTTCTGAACCCCTAATTTTCTTTGCTTTTCATTGCTTTTTAAGGCATCCTTCTAATGGTTCCAAGGCCTGGGGCAAAGCAAACCCTTTGCACCCTCCTAAATGTCATACATGACTGGATTTTTATTGCAAGAATTATCAAAGGCTACATCACCAGCTCACTGTAAAGAAATAGCAAGGCCACCTCAGGCTGTGACTTGGAAAGAAACAATACTGTGCTCAAGAAAGTGGTGATTTACATTCCAATAGCAATATTATTCCCTAATGGCATTCTTTTATATTGAATCCTCTAGAATTGAGATTGGGTCTTGACTCTCCACTGTCATCTGACCCAAGTAGTTCGTCACAACCACTTTACACCCCACAGGAGTATCGGAGTATCGTTAAGATTGGTTACATTCTACAGACAGATCAGAATTCCATGAACTAGTTCCTAGCACACTTTCTTTTAGGAATCCTTCAGGGGTTCTTAGGGATACTCATCTTCAGACCAAGTATTAATGATGTAGATTAGATCCAACTTTTTACTCAGTCTACAGAAAAATAAGACTTTAAATCATGAATACCAAAAATTTTTTAAAAATAATATTATATGAAAACACCTAATATTTTTTTCATGGTAGAGAAAACCGAAACTTTGTTGTAACTTGATTCCTTTTTTACTTTGAATTGTCTAGGTCAGACGTACTGTCAATACTTTTTTGGTTGCCTGGGCATCTTAAGTATGTTAATACGGTCCCTGTCATTTCCCACCTAACTTTCGATGATTCTGGCCTTTGCCACCCACTGATCTGTTCTCACATAGGCTCAGTCTCATACCAATTATGATTATTATGATTATTACCATACCTGGTATCCAGAACCCCCCTCCCCCCAAAAAAAGACTCATCATATTGAAGGTTTGGTTGCCAACGGGCTTTTGCGAAGTAATTGAGTAATGAAGGTTCTAATTTAGAAATTTGATGATATTTTTAGGAAAGAGGTGATGAGGTAGGACCTAAGTGAATCATTGGAATGCGACCTTGGCAATGATACTTGACCTTCAACCCCTTTATAGACTCTCTTTCAGTGCCTCCTGGCTACGATCAAGTGAGCAGTTTGCTCCTACCACAATATTCAGCCTTGAATTAAGCCAACAGTGATGGGTCCAAACAGCCATGAACTTAAACCTCTGAAACTGTGAGTCAATGTCTCCCCTTTTAATTTTTTCATGCTAGGTATCTAATCACAGTGATAAAAAGTTTATTTACACGCTTGCTTCTACCTAAGAGTTATTATTACACTCCCTACCTAGCCAGCAGTGGAGTGTAAACATTTCTCCAGGCCTAAGAGCATCAGGTAGACCACCGAACCGCTCACCTTAGGCTTCAGATTAGTTCCTTTCTACTACCTGGATCCAGGGCTCTTTGCTTTCCAAATGACTGATTGTAAGATTCTTTATTGACTTCTAAGTGATGGTCTCCTTCTTCCCGGGCCGTGTTACTGCAGTTGAACTTTCATTTCTCTGCTTTGCATTGGTAGGTTAAATGTTACTGTGGTACCTCATCCCTTACAGGTCCTGCTAGTGGACAAAATCCATAGAGTGAAAGAAGACTTCAAGGTAGATTGACAGTTACAGGCATCTTGGCTTGTACTACATGAGGAGTCACCCACTTCATCTGAGTCACCAATTATTTTGTCATCTTGACATATCAGAGGCCTAGACTCTACATCTGAACAACTGTGCTCTCAAGAGTTGGGCTGCACAGAACCCTGATACTTGGTTTTGCTTGTTTTGTAATGGTGGTTTCTATTTCTTATTACATCAAGGAAATTTCAAATACATATCTCACGACTTTTCCAATGGTAACTCAATGGCAGAGTCAATATCCAGAGCAATTAATGGGTCACAAAAACACAATAGTCTGATGGAGCCAAACCTTAAGAGTCAGAATACCTGCCTGGGTTAGACTCCCAGCTCTGTTCTGACTGGGTGACCTTGAAGAAATTTCTTAACTTCTAGAATCTTAGTATTTTGTCTGAAAATTCTGGATATATATATATATATATATATATATATATATATATATATATAGTGCACTTGGTATCATTCTTGATCATGGCAGTTAATAAACTGTATTATTATTAAAGGTAGAGAACATCTATAAACATTATATCCACGTGAGTTTTAAAAATCTAGATGGTTACCTTTTTTGAGTTTCACTGTGTGGGAAAATCTAGTTAGGTTTTTAATCAGGCTTTCTCAGAACTGACCGTGATTATGCTATGATTTTTGTCATTCAAAATTCAATACAGTGACTAATCCAGAAAAATATGTATTTCTACATTAGGAAAACACTTTCTTCTCTATAATTAAAAGGTATGAGCACTTTCTGATTTTGTAAGGACAGCCTGTGGTTGTATTTGCTCACAATCTTTCTTCTTTTAATGTGTGGATAGCAACTTGATCTCAGGTCTATTCAATCTCAGGGTAGATTTTCAAAGTCTTTACACACAAAATTCTTACTACAACTAAGGTTCCGTTTGTGGCCGTCATGTTATTAGCAGGAAATTTTTATCTGTAGGGCATAAACTTCCTTCCTAAATTTGCATAGAATTTTCTCAACTTGAAATCAATGATTTTCTATCAAATAGGGGCTTAAAATGAGCCCTGGGCTTTTCTGTCCTGGGCAAATGTTCCTTACAATCCTGTTCTGAAGCAATGTCCCTGAGAAATTGCATGCCACCTCTTTCAATAAATCTCCTTTCTTAGGCATCAACTATGATATATGTTTCCCTCACCACGTCTTCAGTTTCTGGCCACTGATTAGAATCTTCTGAGAACTGCCAATGTTTTAGATGTTTTAGGGTTACCACAATGCCCCAACAGTAGCTCCAGAAAATGGTCATTACAAGAAGCTCCATGGGGGAAACACACTGGAGTTATGCACCACTTAATCCTTGCTTTTTAATGTGACTGAGTCTACTACCATTGAAAGTACCTGGATAAAAAAAAATACATGTTTTCATCTCTAAAATTCAGACTTACCTAATGCGACCTAAGGAATCCTTAGTAATCATGAGTAAGTTCAGAAACTATGTTTTATTTTCTCTTTCTTTTAAAGATTGTCCTGTCCCATAAAAAAATAAAATTAAAAAGCTTAGCCATCTTTTGATATGGTTCAATAGCTCTGAGTAGGTACATCAAAATAATTGAAACATTACTTGTGCATGCACTAAAATATTTGCTTCTGTAGTTTAAATTTTGTATAAGAGGTCCTTATGAACTAACTAGTTGAAAGAGCTATGATTGTTTTCATTCTATGTCTTGAGCAAGAAAATACAGAGAATTTAAACTGTGGATATAAATATGTTATCACCTGGATTGGCTTAAAATAATGTTGAAGCCTCGGCCCCACCTTTAAGAGGATCCTTCAATGTAGACCAGGAGTGTACTCTGGACACTGAGTGTGTGTGTGTGTGGTGGTGTGGGTGTGGGTGTGGGTGTGGGTGTTGGGGGCGACGTTTTTGTTTTCTTTCTTGTATAGGTGTTTTCTTTATTCTGTTTTTAAATTCTCTAGATAGTTTTAAGGTAGGTTTAGCAAGGACTGAAAACCACCAGCCAAAGGTCAAATACCTAATTAATGACAAAGAGAGGTGGGAAACCCTTTCATATCCAGTACAATGTGTTTTTTATTTAACAGAATATAAATTGAGGAGCTTTCCTTAGAAATTCAAGAGTGTTTTAAGGTCTTTCTAAATCTCTCAGTTGCAGAAGTGTATGTGTTATAATTCACCTGACAAACACACACAAGCAAATTGAAAGATCAGGAAATATCTGATTAGGGAAGGAAGTATAGCCCATGGCTGGCAGGCCTTTGTCTTGTTGAACACACACTCTACCCTCAACTTCCAGGGTAGATTTTGGAGCATGGTCGAGGAATTAATAAAACACTGAGAAATAATATAAAAAAGTAAATATTGTCCACAGTAAGGGGCATGGTCTGTGTGAAAAGAAGATGAATTTTTACTCAAGGGGGAAGTAAATGCTTTGCCTTTGTCCAGTGCAAATTGCAACTTAATACTGATCACCTCCTTGTAGCTGCACTGCAGGCCCTGGTTAGCAACTGACACAGTCACCATATCCCCACCCACAGTCCTGCCTGACCACCTGCTCTGTGATGACAGGCAGATTGTCAGTGACATTGCAGGAGGGTGAACCCCACAGAGATGGCAATCTGACAGGGCTGCAGGCTGCAGTCCGTAAACTGACCCTTTGTTACTTATCTCAGGAATTACTTATGAGCTCTCATCTGGCCCATTTATAAATGGGCCAGAGAATCTCTAATTTCCTCTATTAACAGAGCTTCATGCGAAGTATATGTTTTCTGAGGATTATGCCTGGATTTTTATATTCATTACTTTCTCACGAATTGAGGAAAACATGAGTTTTCTGCTTGTGTTTAGTTAATCATCATAGAACTCACTAAACTCAAAAAGTTGAGCAAGGCAGCAAAAGACAAACTACACTTGACATTCATCACGTTATTAATTTGCTCATTCACTTTTTCATGTATTCATTCAATGAATATCTACCAGGACCTGTTCTGGGCCACACACTCATTTGCCTAGACATTGGAGTATGAACTGTGAAAACATTCTACTCTTTTGGGCCCAATAGCCTGTCAAGAAAATAACAGGCAATAAGTGGAATGGGCCAGTGAACACATTATAAGGTGTCATGAAGAAATAAAACAATGAGAGAAATGAAGAAAGTGGAACATGGAGTTTTTGGAGAAATAAGGACAAGTTCCACAGTAGGCGTTTCCTCCCTTCCAGCGGTCTGACGATAGCTAAAATTTCCCTTTGACAATAGCATCATTTGTTGAGGGTCCCAAGGAGATTAAATGATAAGTACAGAATTTTTTGTTTTATAATTTATTTATGCCCTTTTGTGAGGACCTCCAAGCCTCTAGACTGTATTAGGGTTCACAACAGAGACATGAGTGAATGAGTTGTACCTCTGCACTCAGGAACATATTTATGTCATACAGATCAGAGAGTGGTTTCAAACAGACACACTGCTCCCAGGGGGAACCCATAAAATGACTGCATTCCTTCTAAGGTAGAGTTGCTGTAAAAATTCCAAATGCCACTTTGGTTTTATTTAAAGCATAGTATCCTATTGGTGCAGCTGGATGGCCCATTTTATACAAGGGAGATCTAAAATAGGTGACACTCGTGTTCCAAAGTCAACAACATTGAAGACAAAGGGGAGTCCCATGTGCATAACCTAAGGATAGGCTAGCAGATCTCCATCACTCTTTCTTTTCCTTCTTCAATCATTCTTATTTAAAATTACTCACCAGACTCTCTCACAAGCACACATATACACACCACTAACAACACATCCATATACTCTTACACACACAAATACACATCCACATTCATTATGCTTAAGTATAATTGAATATCCAATTACTGAAATTCATCAAATCAAAATTGATAATTATGCATGATAACAATACCCACTACTCCATTTTTACTATTTCATTTAGCATTGATTTTCTTTATTTGCAGGATTTTATGCACTGACTTTTGAGCCTACTTCAAGAGTCCTTGGTTTAAGCAGATTATGATCTATGGGTTGGTCTGTCTTGAAACGAATAATACCAGATTTCAAGACTAAAAGTGACACATAAATTATGGATCTTAACAAAAGCTTCGTCTGCCTTTCTGTTTCTTTTGTTTAAAAGAAAAACTTGGAGTGTAGGTGTTGCTCAAGGAAAGGGACGTCTTGGATGGAAAACTAACCAATATCTAAAAACACCCACCTAATTCTTAATGCATGATCAATATGTTGGATAAAAGATGAAAAGTGAATGGAGAAAAGCTGACTCCAGGCCAGGCATGCAATGGATATCTTGTAGGACATTTATCAGCTGAATATTTCAACCATTCAGGCACCAAACCGTGAGTGACGACTCCCTTCAAAGCCCTGAACCTAGTTCCATGCTGATCAGACAAACAATAAAGAACTAGATGACATCCATGATCTGTAGGAATTTAGTCTCATAGATAGGATCATTTCCAAGAATTTGAAGTCATGAGTGGCATGGGCTTTATGAAGATCCATTCGAGTGCCTTGTCTGTGGGCAGAACCAGGGATCAAGCGACAGAGATGAGAGGACCCCACAATCCTGTCAAAGGCTCAAGAAAAGGATTATACATGACAGCCCTGTGTTCTTTTGAACTGTTCTTGGCAGCATCCCATCACCTTTGGGGGACATAGTTTTTTAAAGCATAGCTTAAGTGAATCATTCTGGATGGGTTCAACTGGAACACATATGATTTCTATAAGGCCGTCAGCATGCGAAGAGAAGGGATCCTTTCTATGCCTTGCATGCCCAAGTGGCCTGCGGGAGAGAGTCTGGTTTAGCAGTCAGAGGAATATGTCACCACTGAGGTAATGAATGGTGATAATAAAAAGCAGACAGACCTTTGCTTGGTTTTCGGATCGTGTTTACATTTTCTACAGTCAATGCACTCCCTTCTTCTTTGGTCCTTAGATTGACTGCTCCCAGTTCTGCTGCCTGAGGGATGTTGCTGTCTTTCATGTAGGTTAGGGTAATCTGAGACTATCTGATCACCTCTGCATCAGACATAGCTCCCTCATGTAACAAGGAAGCCTGTAAAGAGATCCTCCTCCCTCCCCTTAGCAGGAAACCTGGCTGAAGCCAAGTGTGGAGAAGTATGAACTTAACATGGAGCCTTTTTCTCCTAATTACAACTATTTTTATTATTTTTAAATTATAGAAAACCAGTCAAGAAAATTTAAATATATGCATTTATATACATTTAGGAGGATGAACTTTTACTGAAATCCATCTTATTTGTTGGCTAGCAAATCCAAGGTGAAGTCAATGTATTTAATTTTCCATAGACACTTTGGACATCTCCTCTGACACATCCTTTATCTGACACAAACTAGAAAACTGCACATTCATCACCATGAGAAATCAAGTATTTACTTAACATCAATCAACTGAGTTAGATTTATTTACAAAATAAAAGCACACGGTAGATTTTTAGAGGGTTGCCCTATCACTTTTGGGTAAAACCATTTTATTTTGTTTAAATGAGTACAATACAATTAATGTTAATTTAAAATAGAGAAACTGTAATAAATTTAAATATACAAAAATGAAATGTTATTTGTACACAAATATCAACATTAGATAACTACTTGATGAGCTTCTTTTCAAATTTGAAGCTTTTTTTCCCCTGTGAGAGACAATATCTTGTGTTTGAAAAAAATGAGAGCAGAACGGAGTTTTCACTTTGTGGCAACAGAATTGAATTTTGTTGTCACTCCCTGGTAGCAACGTAGTCACATACAACATGGGGTCCTTCACTCAGAGCGTTGTTGCTCACCGAGCAACTTTTAGATGACCCCTGAGTTAGACATTAGAGAATCATCAATGAATAAATGGGGCTTTCACCCTGAAGAAGGAAACACCAATTAACCAAATTCCACGGGTCCTTGTTTTAGTATCATGGTAAGTGGTAACCAGGAGACACTAAGTGGTCCTTTGTGACATCTTCTAACAGAGTGAGACAGGCCTTGTATAGGGAAACCAGTAGAGCTCTGAAAGCAGGTGAAGCTTAGCTCAGTGTTGTCACTGACAGGAGCAGTTCCTAAGGCTAAGGGCCAGAGGGTCTCCTGGAGGAATTGAAGGAAAGTCCGGGGTATAAAGCAGAGTGAAGAAGAAAGATGGTGTAGGCGGGGCCGTGTGGAACTTGCACACTAGATCTTTTGTTTTTTTCCTAAGAATAAGACAAGTCCCTTGAAGAGATCTTAACTCCAAATGAACGGGTGGGGAAGTAAGATTCTTTTCAAGTTACGTTACCTATAGGCTCAGTTCCAGAATCAAACCACTACTCTCCTGGTTCATTTTAACCGTCAATATCTCTCCTCTAGTCATCCTCACTAATCTGTAAGCCCCAAAGACTAATCCAGAAGAATTTATGAGGAAAGGATATGAGCGCAACAGGACATGATTCCACCACCGAATCTGAAATGCAAACTGGCAGAGAGTTGCGGTCATTGCGGTGGATGTTGATGATCACACAGGGGACTCTGAAAAGACGCGGCACAGGAAGGAAAAAGAAGAGCATGTCTAGAAAACATGACTTCATTTGTTTCTAATTTTTCAGGTGTCAGATCTTTTCTTGATGTGAAAAGGTTTTGGCGAAATCATGTAAGAAAAAGGAAGGTGGGACACTGGAAGAGTTTAGGCACTGTAGGGCTAATCCCTGCTGTGGAGAAACAGAGGGGAGTCCTCGAGTGAAACAGGCCAGTCACAGTGGCCCCTGCACTGTCCCGGGGTGAGGAATTACAAAGCAGAATACAAGTTCACTCTTCCTTCTTGAGGTAAAAGGCATCGAAGATCCAAACATTAATGTTTGTAGGAAGCAGACGGGTGCATGTTTTTCTACTCTTAGCTTTCAGCCTGCTGAATTGTGAATAGTTGAAGTCTTTGGGGAGGAACCAGTATAGAAGGACTTGATGTTAGAGCAGTATTTTAAATGGTTAGAGGAGTAGAGCTGTAGTGGACAGACGAGACTGAACCTCTGTGCCTGTCAAGAGTTCCACCCAGGACGTGAGATGAATTTTGTATGAGGTCATCAGTGATGGGCGACCAGCCTATCACAAGGATGGGTCTCGCATACATTCCTCCAATGCATGGTGGCGACACTAAGTCAAGTGTCCTTCTCCAGTGGGGGTGGTGTGCTCAACCACAGTTGAGACATTAAAAGAAAATGTTGAGATTAGTTGACGGCAGGAACCATCATGCAAGAGCCACAACCTGGCCACAAAAGGTGTGTTCTCCCTGCTTCTCGGCCAGGTCATCATGAGTGTGTAGAGGAAGGAAGGCAGGGAAGAAAGGAGTCAATAGTCAACAGCACCATTTTCCCCCTAAGACTTTAGAGCCAAGGTTCTCCCCTGAGGTGTATACACTTCCTAGGTAGAAATTTGGAAACTCGTGGGGAGTTTTGTTTTATCATAATAATATGGAAGTTGCCACAGACACGCATTGGGAGGAAGCCTGACACATCACATCCAATTTGTGGAATAGTCCCATATGACAAATAATTGTGCTTTGTCCTTTATTCCATAAAGTCTTCAACATTCTCTAATCTACAGAACAGTCACATAAGTGAAGAAAGTCATCCAAGCCTCTAGTCTCATTCACATTTTTATGTAACAGCCGAAAATTTTTTACAGAATTTATACTGTATATGTTGAAGAAGGGTTTTACTTTGTTTCATTTAGAATTTAACAAGAACTATGCACCATTTCAGCAAATCATTTTGCTGCTGCTGGTGGTGTTAGTTGTTACAGCTGCTGCCCTTGGGTCTTTCCGCATAAGAAGACAATCATCTGGCCACTGCAGCTTGTCTTCTATTGTGGTTCTGAATGTTTACAGAGTGAAAAAATATGAATTCTCCATAAGGTATAATCATGTATACCCTTTTGTGTTACAGTTGAAGCATTCTGTAGAATTTTAAAGACATACATATGGAATAAATTAAGTTAAATTTAGGATATTATATTCGTGCATTATTTTTTAATAAAAGGAGCAATATGGTGTGAAGGTATCCCCCAAACTTTATGTATCGGAAACTGTGTGTTTTGGATCTGGAGTGTCCCCCAAAAGCCTCCTGTATGTATGGATACTGTGTACTATTGGGAGGTGGGGCTTGGCTGGAAGGAATGGATGCCTTGGGGTTTGACCTGGAAGAGTAGCTCCCCCTTTTCTCTGAGACTTGGCCCTGCCATGCCTTGAGGATCTCTGTCTCTGGGTCTGGCTCCAGCCCCATTCCACCACTTCCAGCTGCCCACCTGGGAATGAACTATGATCTTCGGAAACTGTGAGCTAAAGGAAGTCTTTCCTCCATAAAGTTGTGAAAGTCAGGTATTCTATCCCAGCATCAAGAAAGTGACTAAGACAGTGACTTAATCTTTGATGCAAGTGTTGAGAGGTAGGATTAACCAGGAGGTATGTACATCACGAGCCTTTACAAATGAACTAAAGTCACTGTGAAAAATAATCATGGAATAGATTCTGTCCCTTCAGTACTGCAGCCTTGGGGAGACGCAGGGTTCAGTTCTCCTCTGTCTTTCACTCTCTTGTCTTCCACTATCTTACAGGTGAGACCACAACTTGGAAGTCCTTATCTCAGGCCAAAATCTGGATCTTGGACTTCTTAGTCCCCAGAACTTATAAAGTAAATGTGTTCGTTATCAATCACCCAGCCTTGAGGACTTTGTTGCAATAGTCCAAAAGTGGACAAAGACAAGGAGGACACTGAGTCCGAAAAGTGGGCTGCTCCAAGTCTTTAACTCTCCAAGTGTTGGTGTTGAAGTAATCTGATTTTGCAAGAGCCGGGGCTTAGGAGAATTTTCAAATTAATTGTGGCAATGACTTTCCAAATAGGAATGAGTCAGTTACCAGAATGGGGCTCTTCCAATAACTAAAAGTGATGGGAAATGTTCAGTACGGATATGCTCTTGAGGGAGCCAGTGCAGGCATGGATCGCTATAGGTACTAGGCTGGCCATTTGACAATACCCTGAAAAGGAAACCAGGGTTCCTAGCAGCCTTTACATCCAATAGGATGCTCAGCTGCCTGTCACACTCCAGAAGAGGGAAAGGAATGTGGAGTTCCAAGTCTGCCCTTAACTAACAGTTGGAAAACCTGCAACTACTCAGAGTCTTTACTTCCCCTGATGCCAACAACTTTTCTGCTTCTTTCAATATTATTGTGAGAATCATGGGGAGCCCTCAGTATAAAGTGCTTTGTAATGACAGGAAGTAAGATCCGGTACCTCCTTGCGTCCACAGTACCAAGGCTCATGCTGTGCATTTAATAACACCCAATAACTCATGTTTGTTGGTTGAATGTGTCTTCTTATCTTTCCCCCAAGAGGCACAGATGATGGCAATCTTGACTCAGGCTCCCTATGTCCAATGGGTGCTGGTGAATGTCTTTATTTTCACATGGGATGTACCTGAGAAGCTGTATATAATGAGTTGATCATCATTAACTCATTATGATCTCTGGAAAGCAGTAAATATGGTAGAGAACAGGTATTGAGATTAGTTAATCGCATATCTTTTTTCCCCACATTTTATTGCTAGGTATACGTGCAAAATTCAAGGTTTACAATGGAGTTGAGCATTTTGCGCACATACGTATCTTGTCAAGGTGACAAGGGCTTTCCCACTCTCCTTTTATCTCTCCCCCTACCCCCCTCTCCCTCCTCCTCCACCCTACTCCCCTCTTTCTCTTTGTCTTTCATCTTAAGTTCCATAGGTGTTGTGATCTGCATATTTTACAGGAACTGGTATTCTAAAGACAAGACTAGCTGAGAAGGCAAGAGAAACTGCACAAAAGTTTCTACCAGTGCATTAATTTGAATGTAAAATCTTACCTTTTGCACACCACAAGGCCAGTCAGTTATAGCCTCTGTAGAGAGGACTGAATGGAGCAAATTCCCAAGGCTGGATGAAGGCTAAGTTGGTTAGAGCCCAGAGCTGGTCATGTCCCTTAGGGTATCTGCCTACTTTCTAAGAGAGTTATTCAGTTTCGATTTTGACTAATCCCAGGCTCTACTATTAACCTGAAGCTTCCTGTCTTGAAAATCCATCCTTCTGCATAGACCAGAGGGGGTGTCGGGACATTGTTGCAAACTCCATCTCATTACTAAAGGAATCTCTCAAAGTGGAAACATTTGCCTAACAGGGTACTACCATGGTACTGTGCTTGGTAGCTGCATCCTCCCAAAGGTCAGCATCCTCATGATCACAGTGGCTTCTGTTGTGGTTGGGATCTGGAGTGTCCCCCAAAAGTCTCATGTATTTTAATATTATGGATCATCTATGGAACCATGTGATGTTGGTAGATTGGGGTCTAGTCTGGAGGGGTGGATTACAGTTAAGTTAGGATTAAAGGCATGTGAGTTAGGATTAAAGGCGTGTAAGTTAGGATTAATGGTGTGTAGTGGCCACACCTTCCACACCTAGATGCAGGAGGGGCTAATCACTGGGATGAGACCTGAACGTATATGTAAGCTGCATCCTGCCTTCCTTGGAGGACTAGGACTAGGACTTGGACTAGTCTCTACTAGTTTCAACTCGGCTTCCTGTGTGTGATGTGGTGAGAAGCTGCCTCCCCCTTTGCCTCTGCCATGTACTTCCATTGCTGCCGGCCGCCCCTGAATGGACTGTGACCTTCTGAAACTGTGAGCTAAAATAAACCTTTCCTTTCCTAAGTTTGTGGGTGTCGGGTATTGAGTCACAGCAACGAAAAAGTAAGTAAGACAGCTTCTGATGAGGGTTGGGAGATGATGGTGTTATTACTGCCACCAACTACAGATGAACAATGGACAAGAATCTAGACAATTTGATTCACTTCTCTAAAGCACTTTATCCTCTGAGTATTGGCGGTTGCTGTTGTATCCCTGTATGTCTCTTATATAGAATAATGATTTGCTGCCCTTTGGCTCTTCTAAAAAAACAAAAATTTTTCCTTAACTAAAGGTCATATATCTTCCCATTTGATATTCACATAAGTGACTTCAGAATGCCTAGCTCTTTGTTCCCTTCCAAACACTGTTCATTGTAATTAAATCGGAATTCATTTCCTCTTTTACTGGAGAAGACAGCAGTGGTTTTCAGTGGTACTTGAATATTCACCATCCTTATCTAGTACATTAATGGTTTTAAATTTTATGGGTATCATATTGATCATTTTTATAAAGCAAACTCAATAGCAAAATTAAAATAAAGAATTTTCCATAGGTGAACATAAGACTGTGTATAAGCCAGACTGATTTGCTGCCAACTACTAGTATAACTTTAAGCTTCCTAGATATTAGGCTAAATATCTGTAAAACAAAAGCTATTGAATAATTTTGGTTTCTTTTTTTCCATTAAACACTGTAATACCATGATATAAAATCTCTGTTCATTTTTTGTTTTAAGTCATTCTACATAGCATTTAATTACACTGTATTTTATAATCAAAGTACAGAATTGCTAGCAGCTCCTTGCATTCCTGGGAAAAATTTTTTTTTTATTATGTCCAAAGTTTAGACATTTGTTTTCTCTGAGAACACAACTTTGAGATAATACTAACATTAATAGCACTTGATTATAGAAAAATACTTGAGATTTAGTGTTATTTATTTATATATGCTATATTATTTACTATTATTATTGCTTTTATGGAAGTATACTCTTTTCTTCTAGTCAACTCAGGTTATCTTAATTACGAAAACTTTTTGTATCATCCCATATAATACTTAGCACTGCTTATTGGGTTTCTATAAATGCCTTTTTACCCAGAAAGAAGTGTTAAAGATTGTCATAATTTTCTATTTATAAATCCCTCTTAATCAAAAATGGTTTTCTTTTTCTATATGCTGTGTCTTCCCCATGTATATAAATCTTCAATACACAGGAATTGATGTATAAATACTTTCTTCATTTGTCACCATCAGTTTAAACACGTGCAAATTAGAACATGTAGAACAAAGGTCATATACTCTTCTTAGCCGCAGTAGCTCTCAACTGATGGCCAACCTGGTTGGATTTAGATGTCTCCTCCCACCCTTCATGTTTGGTCACTTGAAGCTGAATCCCGGATAATATATTATTTTATCAGTATCCACTTCACTGTAGGTTCCCTAAAATGACTACACCTCAAAACTGCAATGATATTGTCACACTAATAAATAACCTAAAATTTCTTAATCTTACCTCAGATCTCTGACTATTGCAACAATATGTCTGCAGTTGGTTTAAAAGAATAATCATTCAAGGAATAACAACACATTAAAATTGTTTAAGTGGATTTGCACACAAACTTTGCACACGATGTTTATATTTCTCCTCTTTCTCTCTCTCTCTCTCTCACCTTCAATACACCCAACTTATACATATTCTTTCATTATTTTCTCTTCCTGGAACGAACCTATACTTTATGTATATTTCTTCCTCTGGAGAAACCAATGTTCTCCAAATATCCAAATTTCACAGAGGCCTCAAATTTTCCTATTTTTTAAAAAAATTACAACAGTTTTTCTGGAAGTCAATCAAACTCTGTTATGAAAATTATAATGTTCATTTTGTTAGAGTAATTTGACTTGAAAAAACTGATCTGAGAAATAATTGAAGAGGACGTACAAATAAAAATGCATAGAAGTTTCAAATACCATCATCTGTAGTGTCACAAGATTATTGCAGACAATCTGTGTAACGATACACTGTGTAACCCGTCACGATAACAATGGCAACCATTAAAAATGGGATCACAGATCTATGCAGACACTAGCAGAGTACCATATAGATCAATATTTACCTGAATATATATTGTATTAGATGCAAATTACAAAATATCATCGATAGTTGAATTTTGTATGTATAATTATAATAGAAAAATTCCAAAAGACTATCTTTTTAAATATTATCTATGTTTATCAGTTTTAGATGGTAGCATTTGGATAACTTTCCCTTCATTTTCACTAATACATGAACCTTTTCACAATTAAAAATAGAGGAGAATTTTAATTTATATTTTAAGATTAAAGAAGTGTTCTTACTCACATTAGTACTTCTTTAATTATAAAAAGGCATCAATGTTTTCTTTTGAAATTTAAGAAGAACCCTGTGTATTGGCATTATTATCATTTAACTTTAACAGGTGCTACTGTTTGCTCTTCTCTTAAAATCTCCCGGTGCAGATTAGCTATGATTTGCTTCCGGAACGTCTCCCAAAAGCCTCATGCATTAGGATATAGCGGGGACAACTATGGAATTATGTACTGCTTGGGGGTAGAGTCTGGCTGGTAGGGGCGGATGGTTGGGGTTTGATCTGAAAAGAATCGCATCAACTTGTTGAGAGTGCGGGTTGCCCTGGGCAGAGCTTTCAGGTATGTGTTGTTGATGTGGGAGCCTGAAGTGAGAGAGACATGCCCATTTGGGTGCGGGATGCCCAGCTGGCAGACTGAATTAAATAAAGGAAGCTCTAGCCTTGCCGGAGCCCCCAGACATCAGCTTGTTCTTATTCATTTGGCTTCTATTTGCAGCGGGGTGAGCAGCTCGCCAGCTGGCTGCCCTATGAATGGACTGCGGGAGACCGTCTGAAACTGAGAGCTAAACGAGTCTTTCCTCCCTTCAATTGTGGATGTAGGGTATTCTATCGCAGCCGCAAGAAAGTAACTAACACAAGCTTCCAGAGAGATACGTGATTGTGATACTACTCTAAATTCTACAGCCTGACTTTCAAAATCAGATGTGCAAATTCATTGCTGGAAACCTGTGAAATTGCTAATGTTATCCTGTGGTGGGCTACAGGAAGTCTGGAGCTGAAGGCTGAGCTTCTCAGCCGTCTCTGCCATTGCTAACGTCTATAGTCCATGGAGACTCCAAGCCCAGTGTGCTCTTTGACCCGTAGAACCATTTTCTAATGCAGTTATCAATAATGTTATTTTACGAATGTGAGAAAAATCACAGGAACTTGGATTTCAAATTTTTTTTAAATATTTCATTGACGTTTATTTGCCTTCCTCACCACCGCATCCCACATCTTTGTCATCCGCTCCTTCCTGCCTTGGAAGTCCTATCTGACAAGCCTTAACCACACAGAGGACTACCTTACCTAACTTTCTGTCACCACGTCTCTGTTGGAATAAATTGCCTTATCCATCAACGTCTAAACTCTCATGGAGTGAGCACAATTTCAGCCTCTATGATACAGGCACATGCTTCTCCCTGCCTTCCCTGTATATTGAGACAGTAATAAATTGTAAGCTAAATACACAAAATTGCTTTTGCTGCTTACAAATATTTTTTTTCCATCTCATACAAAGGAAGCACACCGTTTATTAAAATAAGTTACTGACCTCCGGCATCTGTCTGGAAATAGTCTGTTCGATCTCCCCTCCCCCCAATGCAGTAGAGTTGACAGGAACTCTGAGTGATTACTGCAATAAATTGAAACAACTTTTATAAAATTATAAAGAGTGAAAATATTACATAGCTTTAGCGAGATATTGGAAGGTTCATTTTTAATCAAAGCTTAAAATAAAACTTCCATACATATCCTTATGCATTATGCTGGCAAACCTTAAAGAAGAGAATATTTGAAAATGGGCACTCTGCGGGAAGATGCCATCTTACAGATGAAAAAGGTAGACACCCAGCATATCGGGGTGGAGAAGGGAATGGAGCGTGATTCACAGTGAGCAAAGTGGACCTACGCCTGAACCAGGGGAATGGTAAACACTGGGCATGGAAGCCCAGGACTGAGAGGGCACAGGAAGACCAGCGGCTGCCTGAGAAGACATTGGGATTTCAGTATGGAAAGGAATTAAACCTCTGTCGTCAAGTTTCCCTTCAATATGGTAGAGCCAAGTAAAAACCACAAACCTGAATTACAAGGTGAGAGTTTAAACCTGACAACATGTATTACTCAATTACACCCAAATTACTACTTTAATTTCTGGAAGTTTCACAAAATTTCTCTTTTAACAAAAAAGAAAACAACGGGTAATGCGACATTCCTTCCTTCCCACCTGCTCTATAGAGTTGGAAAGATGAGAACACAAACAAGAATGCAGAAAACACTCTAATAATACAAAAATTTAACTAGCATTATTTACCAAAGAGACAGCCCTGTCTTTTGTCACCCAACACTCATCCTGACTGTTTCATAACATATAATCTCCCACCAAATGTGTTTGAAATGCCAAATATGGACCGACCATGCCCAGTCAAGGTGTTGCCAACATAACAGTTAACATAATACAATTCCCTACCCTCGTGGAGTTTGGGTATCAAATCAGAGGCCACCGCTAGATTTGTGAGGGATTTTTATTCATCTAATTCTGCCACCTATGGGCACCTACTATGTATCAAGGACATGGATGAAATAGAATATTGAGAATACTGGCTGTTGTGGAGCCCGTGGCTTGGAAGGGCAGCCTGGAGTTTGCCAAGTTTAAGATGAGCCAGAGTGCGACACACTACAAGTAGCTGATGCCTAAAGCAGACTCCATATGCAGACGCAAGGGTCAGCAAGGCAGGCTGAAGCCAGAGCTCTGCTCATCGGAAGTCAGACCATGCATGGGAGGGGTGGGAAGCTTTCCATTCTACATGTAGCGTAGTGTGGCATGTTCACAGCTGGGAACACCCACAAAAGAGGGACTTGGGACACAAAGAATAGAGAGATCAGAGCACATAAGCAACGGAAAAACTAGGTCTATTTATCCTGAAAGATTAAATGCTTATAGAAAATTACCTGATCAGAAATAAGTTCAACTTATGTGGTGTGATATCAGGTAGTAAATTTCAGTCAATGGTCAAGTATAAACCTCCATAAAACCCTCAATCCTGCCCCTTCTATTAACATTTCTATTAATCATCCTTTCACTCACATCTCTTCCTCTCCATCTCAACGTTCCTTACCCGTCTCTTCTTGTTTTACTTTGCTTCATAGCCCAGGACACATTCTGTCAAATCTTTCCTTTACTCATCGTGTCTTTGCCCCGAACAACATGCCACGGGGAAGGCGAAGATATTCAGTGTTTTTGTTCCTCGCCACTTCAAGTTCCTAGAAAAGCATCTGGCTCATAAAAATTTGTTGAATAAATAAGCGAGACTCGTCCAGAACATGCAATGAATTCCTGCAGAAAGTGCTTTTATTTTCTATCATAGACCCATGAGGGATGTTAAGACTGTTTCCTACAGTATGAATGCAATGAGTAAAGAGAAGAATTAAGTAAACTAGAGTTTTTGTTTTTGTTTCCTTGTAGAAATATACAGACTTTTTATAATGTTGTCTCCAAAGGGGAGCTTACTTATGCAACTCTGATATTTTGAAGTTTATTCTTATGTTGAACTGAGTTCTGTTACCTGGATAAATGCAGTCAGCGACCCTAATTTTAATAGGAATCGGTCTTCAACATGAATGTAGACTTATGTGAACAGACTTAGGATTAAAATTTGCCAAACATATCATCTCCCAAGTCACAGACCTGGTGCAAATATGAAAATAATGTGCAGGATCTAGAACATTCCATGTAAGTTTCTTTCCACTGTGGTCTTCCCCATAGTGCAAATCGGAGAAGTGGCTCTCACGGTAGACTGTCTTTCTGCAAGGCAGGTTTCCGTGGGCCCAAAGGATACTGTGTCAGGACGATGTTTCTCTACAAATATAATCTTTATTATACTATTATCTCTATTATTTTATCTCATGGGAAATAATGTCGATAGAAGATGATATACTTGGGAACTAATATATTGCCTTTTCTATAATTATTAAATTTTAGTAATGCACAGTCCTTGTTCTCTTTGTTGAGGGGTAGGTTCCAACTCTCTCAGGAAACCTCCTTACTT
This sequence comes from Ctenodactylus gundi, assembly GCA_004027205.1. Taxonomy (NCBI): domain Eukaryota; kingdom Metazoa; phylum Chordata; class Mammalia; order Rodentia; family Ctenodactylidae; genus Ctenodactylus; species Ctenodactylus gundi. Next base: position 84,628 of record PVKB01002625.1, on the reverse strand, counting down.
GCTGAGTGGTTAGTGCACCAGTAAGGGAAAGTTACTCTTGGATGAAAACACTAATAACTTCTCAGGAAAGAAAATGGGCTCAAAGGGTAACATTACACTCACCATTCTATTTGTAATTCCTTTGACTTCTCAATGCTTCCTAAGTTTTCATAGCATTTCCCTTTTTCTTCTTGAGTTCCCAGTAGCATTTTGATATTACTCTCAGTAATGATTTTAATGATAGTTAGCGTTATGAAATTAGCTATAATAGTAGATAACATTTATTAAAAATGCCTGGCACTGCTCTGTACACTTTACAAACACGAAGTTATCTGATCTTCTTACCAATTCTTTGTCTTAGGCACTATTTTCTATATTTTAGGGCTATAAAAGTGAAACAATTGAATAAATCGGGCCGTTTGTTTAGGACCCTGTGCTCATGATATCAATATTAGATCATGAAGTTTCCGTAGGATTCCATTAAGGCTTGATGTTACTATATATACAAATCCATGGGAGCAAGTGTCTGAGACTACACAAAAAGTATTTGTAGAAAGTTCAAACATATCGTATTAAAAATTGTGACCCTCTTGAGATTCATATATATATATATGTGTGTGTGTGTGTGTATGTGTGTGTGTGTGTGTGTGTGTGTGTGTGTGTGTGTTTTAAAGAGACAAGGTTACTATGTCTTCATTGACTTTAATTAAAAAAACCATATATTTAGCAATATACTTGTTGGTAGTTTAGTGTCATAGAGGAGCAGTTCTCAAACTTTGTGGACCCCTTCTTGCCCTTAAAAATCATTCAGAACCTAAAAGAACTTTATTTATATAAATAATATCTGTAAATATTTATTGTGCTAGAGGCAAACACTAAGAATTTATTAAAGAATTATTAATTTATTTAAAAACAACAAAATACTGGTTATATATTAAAATAAATAACTTTTTATGAAAATGACTACATTTTTCAGGGCTTGGGGGGTATAGCTCAGTGCTAGGGCATGGGCTTAGCCTATGTGAAACCCCTGGGTTAAATCTCTTGCCATAAAAACAAACTGACCAGTAAAGCACAAAAATGACATTTTCCAAAATAAAACTACTCAGTGAGGAGACTGGTCTAACTTTTCCATGATGGGAAATATTTGGGTTAGTAGACGATAGCTAGATTTTCACATCTACTTCCTCATTCAATCTGTTGCAAGATCACAAAACAAGAAACGTCTGGGAAACATCAGTGCGCACTTGTGAGAAAATGCATAGGAAGCAAACAAGTAAGACCCTGTGATATGAAAGTTGTGTGGCCCTGACGGTCTCCCTGAGAAATCTTCAGGGTGCTTGGCGGTCACCAGACCACACGTTGGAGAAATGCTGTCTTGGAATGACTTCGTAGAAATAAAAGCAAAACAAACTTAGGGCTTTCTTAGACTTTTTTCTTTTCACAAGCATTGGCCTTTCCTACTTTCACCTTCTTACCTCATAGAACTTAACCTTCCTTGGTGCTTCACAACTTTTAAAGGATTTAGGGGATTCTTTCTCTGCTCTAAGTCACGTTCTATTCCAAACACAAAAGCTCCTTACCATATTCTAAACTTATTTCCTCCTCCAAAGTTGTTGGTTTAGGGGAAAGAAGTGTCAAAATAAATAAGACAAATTGACAACATTATTCATAAGCCTATTAAAGCATTTTGGGTTTAGACTTTTATATACAAGAGCGTCTCTTTCAGGAACTCTGACATTGTCCTGTTCCCATATTTGTCATACTATGCAATTTGCAATTAACTATATTCACTTGACTTCTTCAAAGGGGAACTTACACTCAGCACTCAAGGCTTAAAGCAAACCATTGTCTCAGCTTCCTAGGGTCCTGAGAAGTGTTGTCCAGACACTTCCACCTGTCCGCTTGGGTAAGAAGGTTGAATTATTGATGCCTGGTGGAGCCAATCCCTTCATTCAGAGATGGAAAAATAAGATCTTACCCTTATGAAGTTTACTTTTGCCGAGGAAGGCAAAAAAGTAACATTTTCTAACATTAGATAGTAATAATTGTATCAAAAAAGTTAAGTAAGCTATGGAAAAAAAGAAGTGACAGAGAGTGTAAGTGGGGTGGTTGTTAAGAACTGGGCTAAAAAGGTGGTATCTGACCAGCAAGAGGGTTGTCATTTTCTCAAACAAGGGTCTTCTTGTAGTGAGGTCACTGAAAATATTAATTTGTGCAGTCAGAAGACTTATCTGCACTGAAGGAAACAGCAGGAGCAAATGTGGCTGCAGCCCTGTGAACACAGAGATTAGGAAACGGATGCGTGTGAGAGTTCAAGGACAGATGGTACAGGACCACACGAACACCCTGGGAGGTTGTTGGGGTACTGTACAGGAGTGCATGGAGCTATTGGAAAGTTGTCAGTAGGAGAATGTCATGTCTAAAGTCAATCGCCCAGAGTACACAGACACCAGATGGAAGTAGGGAGCCCAGTGGGGGGAAGCCAGCTGGTGGCTCTCACCAGGATACGGACAGGGATGGAAGAAGCATAATGTTTTCTAAGGACAGCTAGCAGGAGAGCTTGCTGGGAATTGAGTGTGCAAGAGGGAGGGGCAGGACAGATATGTGTCCTGGGCTCTACACTGCTGTGGATCGCCCGCGGTAACAAGCCTCAGGGTAAGGCTTCAGGTCCTGGTGTAGGCAGGGAAAAGGAGTCAGGGTTGGTGTGGGTGGTTAATGCATGTTGTAACGCAGGAGCTGTCGGGAGAGTGCCTAGGGATCTGAGGAGAAGCAGATGTCCCAAATGGAGCGTAAATGCAGTGTCCAGTAGCTGGTGGCTCTGGCCCAGTTCACATGGGTCAGCCTACAGGCCTCATGTCCTAGTGGGAAACTAATGGTAGAGAAATCAAATGCTCCTGCGGCAAACGGTTCGGAGGTTCTGATAATAGACTCAGAAAGAATTGGTTGTGAATGTTCTACACGCCCCTGATGCTGTTTTCTGGAATTTCGAGCAGGCACTGACTGGGCAAGCTCTGGAAAGCACAGATGTCGCTAAGCCGCTATGGAACTTAGCTGAAATAGAGCAGATCTGGTGGACATTGAGGTCCTGGGTGCTAAAAAAAGAAAGGGAGGGGCAGAGGCAGAGGCAGTGGGCACCCACTTTATATGGGAATGCTGCTTCTCATTCATGTTTAAATCCAATCTTCCAGTTAACTAGCGTGTTACTGCAGTCTTGCTACTACAGATCAGCTGTGAGGATTTTGCCTGCTACGAGTCTTCAGACTGGTATGAAGGTGACTGGGAAGGCAAACAAATGAAGAAAGGTTGAACGGTCGGAGCTTTGCAGGAACAGAAAGGAGGCAAGGGTGGAAAATAACGGGGCCGTGCAGAGGAATTAATGGCCGACTGGGCATCCAGAAGATCACTGCAGGTTGTCTAGGAAGATGCTCCAGGCAATGAAACACAAATGCGTGACATGATGATAGGTCAGGATGCCTCCTGGGTTGTACAAGACATTGGGGGCATTTAGAATGTGTGTTACACGTGGAAAATTATGAGAAATAAGGAACTCCATATTCCATCCCAATATAAATGTGGGTTATAATTGTGGAATGAAAGCGTGCTGACTTAGCTACCTTCTGGTTGCTGGGATAGAGTACCTGGCATCCACAACTTAAGAGGAGAAGTATTTATTTATGCTCATAATTTCAGAAGGTCTTGGTCCATTCATGGGTGGCTAGCAATGATAGAAGCTTTGGCAGAGGCCCGGCAGGAGGAAAGCTGTTCATGGCATCGCAACAGGGAGCAGAGGGGAAGAGGAAGGTTGGAGATAGCATCCAGGTCATGTACCTTGACCCAACTCTTCTAGCTCAAGCCCAGGCATAGAAAATGGAATCCACAGATATCCTACAACATCCAAATACACAAGGTTTGGGGGGAACATTCTAGACCCAAACCTTAACACATGCTAGTAAAAAATTAATTCTCTGTAGCAGCTTAGGTAGCTGGGGCTTTGAATGTTAGATCTGTACGTTGAATTCTAGAGTTTGTTACTAAAACCTTTGGTTTCCCAGGGATTTTCATTTGCGTTGAATTTGTCCTGTAGCATCTGTGTGGCTGCTTTGAAGGTTTGGATCTGGATGAAGTCTCCATCCCATCCCCAGTTAGGCGAGCCAGAACTTCTTCTAATAAAATGTATTGATCGTCTTCTACGGGAAGGGACTTCAGTGTCTCTTCCAATCCCATATATAAAACATTCAAAACGTGGAAAGCACACGGGAGGCTGGCACCAATGTTATTAAGTCCGATGGTTTGACAACGTGGAGAAGAACAGAATTTCTTTTTATAGCCAATGAACTGTTCTTTTCTCTCCAGGGAAACTATCTGGGGTAGATGATGCACAATGTTCTCTTGATTTCTGAGTTTTGGGAAAAGTGATTACCCATTTCATATTTTCTAATACAATTGCCCTTCCACAGACTGTCTTGGCCATGCCTTTATTTACACTATCAACTCTGACTACTGCTGGGTTTTTTTTGTGAAAGGGTGAGCCAGTAGATCTATAAATAAGATTTATTCAATAGACTAGCCAGGCCCATGGTGCAGGCTTGTGATCCTAGCGTTCTAGGAGGTTGAGGCAAGAGGGTCACAAGTTCAAATCCAGCCTAGGCAACTTAGCAACTTAGCAAGACCCTGTCAAAAATTTAAAACTAATTTATCAAAATCAAAAATTGAACAAGCTGGGATATAACACAGAATAAAGTTTCTGGGTTTGATCTGTAGTGCCAAAACAAAACAAATAAAAACCAAAAAAATAAATAAACAGACTGCTTTCTTCAATATTTTGGGTCTGGAATATATTTTCATGCTTATTCTTTGGGTATATTTTTCCTTACAACAAGCATGATAATGGCCACATGTTGCAGTAATGACTGTAATGACTGTAATGACTCCCAAAATGCACTCAAATGCATTTGAATGTTGTGGAATATCTATGAGACCATGTGATATTAAAAAGTGGGACCTGGTCGAAAGGGGTAGATTATAGGTATGTAGTGAATTAGGGATATGCAGTAGATCATAGGTGTACGGCCTGGAAAGACCAGATCACTGGGATTTGATCTGGAAGGGGTGGGTTACTGGAACATGACCTGGAAGGATATATGCTAGTTCTGCCTTCCTCGATCTCTTGGCTTCCTGTCTGCCTTGTCATGACAGCTTCCTCCAGCTAGGCTACCACTCTGTGCATCTACCGTTGTTGGCCACCCATGAATGGACTGAGACCTTCTGAAACTGTGAGATTTTAACTCTTTCCTCCCTTAAGTCCTAGATGTCAGGATTGAACCACAGTGATGAAAAGTAACTAAGCCAGAAATCAGTACCAGAGAATGAGGGTCATTACTATGGTTTTACATGACGCAGTGGTTTGGAAGCTTTTGGAATTGATTGGAAAGATGTGGAGATGCTGGCTAGAGTAGCCTCAAACAATTTCCATGTGCTGGCCATTTGAACTTCTATATCTGAGAATTGCCTATTCATTTCCATTGCCCATTTTTCAATCAGGTCTTTGATTTGGAAGGTTTTATTTTTCTTTAGTTCCTTATATATTCTAGTATGAGCTTCCTAGCTGAGGTATAGGTGGTGAATACTTTTTCTCATTCTGTTGGTTCTATCTTGATTCTGCTGATAATTTCCTTAGTGTTACATAAGCTTTTTAATTTGAAATAATCCCATTTGTTAATTCTGGGGCTATTACTTTTGCTATGGATGTCTTATTTAGTAAGTCCTTGCCTACTCCTCTATCTTCGAAATTTTTGTCTAATTTGTCTTCTTTTTCCCACTTCTTGACCTATTTTTCTGGTCCTGTATTATCAAAAATAAGATGTTTTCTTGTCACAAAACAATGTTATTGAAATGATCCTTCAATTTCTCAGTTGCTACACAAACAGAAGAGAAGAATAGCAAGAGAACAGGTCTGTTGGCCTGGGGAGTTTCTCTTTTTAATAGCTGCGTTATTCTCCTCTCTGTACACTTAAGCCACTTGAGTAATTTGCCCTTCAGTTGAACTGCTGATTTTCACCAGACATGTGTGTATGTGTATGCATGTGTGTTCGTGTGTGTGTGTGTGTGTGTGTGTGTGTGTGTTCAGGGAGAGAGTTGACCAACCAAGGCAGAGATGAATACAATGCCATTGCCTAATAAAGTTTCCAGAGGCCCAGAAAGAGCTCAGCACATTACCGTTTTTGAGTTAGCACACATTGGTATGGTACAGTTTCTAAACTGTATGTGGCTCTGTGTTTTTCAGGTGCCATTTGAACTGGATTTAGGGAAAAACCAGATGACCACGTGACCACAACACATAAAGAAAGAGCTACTCAGAAAAAAGCTCTAGGTAAACACATGGCACTGTTATTTCAGTCTGCCTCCTTGGCCTTGTGTTTTGGCCTCTCACTCTCCTCTCTCTCTCTCTCTCTCTCTCTCTCTCTCTCTCTCTCTGTATGTGTATATTTGCTAATTTCTCTTTTTTCCCTGTTTTTAAATATTTAGCTGTGTTTTGACTGAGGATGATATTTGCCCTTTCTACTGGCAGTTTTCCTATTAAATCTCTCTCTCTCTCTCTCTCTCTCTCTCTCTCTCTCTCTCTCTCTCTCTCTCTCTCTCTCTCTCTCTCTCTCTCTCGCACATACACGGAATTTCTTACCTTTTATTTTCCAGAAAAACAAAGCTAATTAACTGTTTAAGGCAATTGCACCTGTCATGGTGAGGACACTTGTTATTTGCACCTTAATTCACACAGTTCCACTCTGAACCATGTGGCTTTGTTGTGCGCTCTGCTGATGAACGATTAAACTTCACATGACCTTTACAGTTCTAAAGGTCTCAACGCATTGCAATTCACAATCATCTTTGTGTCTACCAAGCCAAATATTAAATAAAGAAAAAATTAAAGCAACATGGATTAGCTGATAAAATGTGTGACTTCGAAAACTATAAATCTCAAGTAGTTTCTTCCATGAATGTCTTTTGTTGTTGTTGTTTTAAATCTTTCTTATAAAGTGTGCTTGTCTCCGTTTCAACAGTCCATCTCTGAAGAATTTGAAAAGATCTCAGAAATAGCAAGGTTTTATGTGATTTTTATGCCTTGATGGACTTTCTCAAGGAAATTTGCATCAATTTCCCTGTAATTTCTGGAAATTTTTCAAACTTTACTGATTCAGATCACTGATTCAGAAGGTGTAAAAATTTAGACATGTAATTATTGTCAAATAAATAGTCAGTATTATTTTTGTGGAAAGTCTAAATAATTATTTTTTCAATCAGTATTCAGGAGCTCTCAGATATTTCTCTTTCTGTATGTAACTTTAGATATTAAGTTTGTGATTCCTTTTGACTATTTTATGCTTAGCACACAATCACAGTGAATTAATTTTTCCTCTAGATCCTCAAGAATAAATTCATAACATGCAATTTATCTTCCAATCATCGTTTTATCAGGCCTAAAGAAATCACACAGGCTCTTTAAACTTATTATAATCTTTCCTTCTCACTTGGCTGGATGCCACTTTCTTCTCCAAAATCTTCTCACTTTGGACAAAAGGGTGTGAAGTATTTCACACGCTCTATGAAGGAGGAGACACAAAAATTTCTCACTGGAGAAAGAAAATATTTAGGGGTAGTTAGCAAGCTATGCACATTCATTTTTTAAAATATAAAACTGGTTTTATTTCTCCTTGGGAGAAAATACTAGTAAAGTGTTAATGATGAACTTATGTCTGGGCATTAGATTGTACGGTGCTCTAATATGCTCACTCACATTCTGGATTTGTGGAAGACTTTATAAAACTCATGGGTCTTGGGTGAAAACCCCATGTTCACCCCCTACCCTTTGCATTGGTTGTGTCTTCCTATTGATCCGTTTGGTAGCTGAGCAACCGTTTCCTCTGAGTTCTTTACTCCAGTAATGGAACAGTCCAGTAATTGAAGTACCAGGGCAATTTTTTTTCCTGATATCACCATCTGTTGCTGTAACTGTAAAAACTGACTGAGAGATGTTGATAAGATTTCCACAGTGATTTAATTTTACTGCGTGATGGAAGAAACATGCAACAACAGCAACAACCACAACAACATCAAACTGTATCCTTTTACTTTTTCAAATTAGTTTCTGATTCCTCCTAAGTGCTGGTACAGAGACCACATACATACAGTTTTTAGAACTGAAACAAGGATCCTCATAAAACAGCAAAGGAGGAAGCCAGGAGCTACTTTCTTCCCCAAACGTGAAGCACTTTCCATCACTAAAGGTTAGACTTCCTCCTGTTGCCTGAGTATTAGTAGTGTCCTTCCACAACCCCTTAAGTTGAAATCCTACTGTATAAGATGAAGGTATGAGCAGGTGGGATGTCTAGAGAGTAATTAAGTCATGAGAGCTTCACCCTCGTGGATCTGCTGTGGTTTGGATCTGCAGTGTCCCCCAAAAGGATACTGTGTGGTGTTGGGTGGTGGGGCCTGGCTGGAAGGGGTGTATGCTTGTGGCTGACTTGGAGGGGTGTGTGCTGGGTCCACCCTTCCTCCCCTGACTTTCTCAGTTCTGCCACGCTGCTGTGAGGATATCTGTCTCTTGGAGCACTGGCTGTAGCTCTAGTTGTGACCTCACCAGGTGATTCTACCATTTTCCAGCCGCCCATCTGTGAATGAACTGTGATATTCAGAAACTGTAAGCTAAAATGAATCTACTGTCAGCTACTGAATCACAGTGACAGAAAATTAACTAAGACAGGAGGATTCTACTCCTCATAAAAAAGGTTCCAGCGAGAGTTCAACCCCTTCTATTATGCAAAAACACAGCAAGAAGTCACCATCTGTGACAAATCTCACAACTTGATCTAAGACTTCTCAGACTTCAAAAATATGAGATTTTGTTTTCATTGTTGTTTGTAAGCCTTTAGATTCGTGTGTGTGTGTGTGTGTGTGTGTGTGTGTGTGTGTGTGTGTGTGTGTGATGGCAGCCTGAACAGACCATGACACAACCCTAACTTGGTTTAGAGCGAGTAGATGGAGTTTATCAGTTGTCCTAAGAAATTTGTCCTGTTGAGCTGATTTTTTTCATGTTAAATATATGCACAGACCTAGAAAACATGTTTTCCCTGCGCACATTTTCTTAGGAATGAAAGAGTTCCCGTAAGATAAATACCATGATATTAAGTAACTGCTGACTCCTTCCAGCCTCTGCAGGCCAGTAGACACTGACTTATAACAACCACTTAATATCACACTTCGAAGAAATTTATTAGTGTCCATAACTAAATTAATATTAAAACACAAATACACTAAAATGAAAAAAGATTACAACAATAACTTTTTAATTAGGGTGATACTATTAGTTCTTCTATATGACGATGTAAACAAAAATAGGAAATTGTTTATACTTATTCATCCAAAGGAAATTTTCTCTCTCTCTCTCTCTCTCTCTCTCTCTCTCTCTCTCTCTGTATTACATTTACACATGCACTTCAGCATTTTAGAAAACATAGATTACCAAGGGAAGGATTACACATATAAAGGAGGATAATTAATTGGTTTTGAGATACTAAATATCATATTTTTAAAAGCCTAAGCTTTAACTATAACTTTCCACACAATTAAAGTCATAATGCAGCACGGTACGAGGAAAGAGAAAATGAATCAGTTGAAGTCACATGTGGGCTTAAATCCCTGCCACAAGTTAGCTGTGCGATATTATGCAAAAGTACTTAATTTGTTTGAGCTTCAGTTTTCTTATTTATAAAAAATGCGAAAGCCACCTCCTTGCAGGCTTGTTGTGAAAGTTCAACCAGATTTACAGAGTGTCTCACAGGGTGTCTGGGGAAGGGTAACTGCCAATAACTCTAGATCCCTCTTGTCTTTCTGTAAGAACTACAGCTGGATGTGGGCACACAAAATCCCACACAACCAAGAATTATTATCATCTTTATCCTCAGGTCCAAGGGCAGGAGCCGGAAATGGAACAATATTTTTTTTTCTTGAAAATAAACCATTGGAAAATGAATGGTTTACGAGTCTGAACACTTATCAGAAAAAACTGTTTTTGACTCTGGAAAGTGAGACCCCAATTCTTCATGATTTTTAGTGTTTTCTGCCTCTGCCCAAATGGCCTAAACTTAAGATTCCCTATTCTAGGAAAATCCTGTGGCAGAAGGCCAGGTTGCTAATTCCTGCATAGGTCTTTGCTTGGTAATTTTTGAAACAGAACTGTGTGGCTGAAAACAAGGAGTTGAGTTGGAAATAACACTACGTTAGAGTTGTTCAAAAATTTCACACCTCTTGGAATTGATGCTTGATGCAAATGAAGATGTTTTTCACCCCCAAATATTTGCTTTCTGTAGATGCAGCCTTCATGTTTCTGCAGTTTTTAACATTTTATTATAGTAAGAACATTTAACATGAAAATGTCCTTGACATATGTTCCTATTTTGATATGTATAGAGGCAATACTTAATGATCACACTGAACTTGAGTCCTTGACATATTTTTAAGTATACCTCAAGTTCCTGCATTTCTAAACATGTGCCCCAAGCATCTCTGAGTCGGTGAATCTCTTCCCAGGGGGAGCTAATGCTGAAATCTGTCTAATCAGTTGCCCTGTCAGGTCCTGGCAGTGACTGCTTCTGATTCAGGGCACAATGCGCAAGAGGGAGGTTTTGTAGGGAATGAAGCACACATAATTTGGATCCTACTTCAAGAAAACAAAATTTAAAAAAATTTTCACTTTCCAATTCTCCTAGGTGTATTGCTAGGAGTTCTGCCCTGGGGAGCGGGTCCTTGGAGCATAAGTTCCCTTAGCTTCGCAGCTCAACCATGTCTGAGTGCCCAGGATCCCACAGTGCTTCCCTGGGATGAACTCTATTTTGTTAAATGAGGAAATCGAGAAACAGAGACACCAAGAAACTGTCCTGTGTTCACATATCTGGTAAATGTCAGAGCTGGGCATTGAACCTGGGGGTTCAGTCTCCACTGCTTTTGCTGTTTTTAATCCCAAGAGACAACATAATACCTCTTACAAGTATCTCCTCCTTTCGAAAATCCACAGAGAGATACTGCTTCCAACTTCCGTGATCGGGGTCACATTTCACACTCAGGACAAACTAAAATTTAGCCACTGAATAATGTGCCCAGTGACAAGATATGCTAATTGGTTGAATACTTTTATGTTGTTATGCTACTGAGTAAGTTTATATATTGTCATATATTTTAAAATCTAAATTTAAGATATATAAGCTATCTCCCAAATCACATATTTTGAGATCACACATGTGATAATTAAGTGGGTAATTAAAAGAAAAAAGAAGATACATCCTGACCTGACTCCACAAACCCAACAAACTGAGGAGAAAAAGTCAATAATTTATGTTTGAGGGCTGGAAGAATAGCACAGTGGTTAGAGTGCTTGCTTAACAAGAGCAAGGCTCTGAGTTTGATCCACCAACACCAGGTAAATTGGGCCTGGTGATGCACGCCTGTAATCCTAGCACTTGGGAAGCTGAGGCAAGAGGATTGCTATGAGTTCATTGCCAGCCTGGGCTATAAAGCCAGTCTCTCTCAAAACAAAACAAAACAGCCTTATCTTTCAGAAGTATAAGGAAATTTCAGCATTAGAAGAGTAGAGGAAATATAATTCTTACTTCCCCAAGAGAATAGCTACCTTCAAAAAAGTTAACTTAAATGAGAAAAAAAAAAAAAAAAAAAACTAGAAACAGAGACTACTAAATACCGAGCCCGATCGGTGACCCACCCCTTACTTTTAGGTGCTTAGAATAAAAACAGCAATGAAGCAAGACTGGGCACATGGTTAAGTCTGGCCTAGAAAGAGTGTTCAAAATCAGGTGACAGCATCCCATAATGGAACTTAAAACGAAAAACAAAGTGAAACAGGGGGTCAGGTAGGGGAGGAGGGAGGGAGAGGAGGGGAGGGGAGGGACAAAAGGAGAGTGGGAAAGCCCTTGTCACCTTGACAAGATACATATGTGCATAAAAGTTTCGACTCCATTGTAAACCTTAAATTTTGCACGTATACATATCAATAAAATGGGGGGGGGGGGAAGATTAAGAGTCCTTGCCATCCTAAACCACTGCATCCACCCAGAATTGTTTCTCCCCTGTAGTTTATCAGAGGGAGATTCACCGCTATCTCATTCAAGGTATCTTTATTTGGGTTCTGTTATTTGCAGCAGAATTTAGTCCTCACTGATTAAAAACATGAGCTAGGTCGTGAACACCTACTATCATTCTGTTGAAAGATTTCATTGTTCAGGAGAGGTACAACTAATGTAATAGGATTATATATTTTTCAAGCCAGGGCACTATTATTCTGTATCCAATTCATATCATCCCTCCTGGTCTGACACTTTAGAAGAAAATATCATTTTCATTGTAGTGCCATCAGATTAGTCTTACAGAATTTCCTTTTGAAAGGGGATGATGGTGTTGGAGGAAAAGCAGCAACATCTGATTTCCAGGCAAGTCATCGTGTCCCTTGGAGGGATGTCACACCGGCATTGCCCAAAACTAGAGGAGCAGTGGTGCAAGCTTGGCGCCGCCGAGGGTGCTCTAATAGAAGTAATGTCTCTGGTAGTTTCAACGGCATCACTTTCCCTTGTCCCCATGCAAGCTTCAGGCCTGCTGTTCCTCTCTTGCTAGGGATACCATGGGCATTTTCAGATCCTTACACTAGTTTATTTTCATGTTACTTTCTCAGGAAGTCCTTTCCTGATGACTCCACATTAAGTAGTACCTCCAAGCTCTCCAAGCCCTGTGATCTAAATCTATAGAGAGGGGCTTTGAAGAGTTCTTTTGCGAAGTTAAAAATGCACATTAAGATATAAGTGAGCCACCATGGGCACATTTCAAGATGATGATAAGGGCTTCTCGAAGACTGGATGAACCAAACAAGATGGTGCGTGGTCGCCTAAAGTCATGTTAGGTTTCATACAATTAGGTTCATTTGGTGATCAAGTCTTAATAGAAATGTACTGGGGATGGAAAGGCCAGGCACAGAGGAATTGTACTGCCTCTTGGGGATTATAATTTAATATTTCCCTCCTGAGATCTCTAAAGACTCCAAAAAGTTTTCTTAAGAGAAAGAGTTAGATGCTTGCCTAACTCTCAGAAGTCATCCTACTAAACAGCAAGAGCCTTCTGGCACTTGCTTATTTTAACGCCCTCTTCCTCTTCGCCCACAACGTCCAATCTGGTTGGGTTTGTTAAAAGAGGGAAGGAGGGACGGAAACAGGTAGGCAAAGATGGAACCAGCGCTCGCCTCTCCTTCCACCCCACCTGCAGGCCGGAAGTCTTCAGCCTGCAGCCAACCGCAGCAGGGCCAAGAGAAAGAAGCTTCACTGTCAATAGAGCAAATTAATGTGATCATTACACAGACTGGGCACCAGCTTTGCAAGTGAGGATGATGTTAATGCCTTAGAGAGATTACAAAGCTTCTACTAACAACCACATTTTACCCTGTTGTCTAAAGCTGTACTGAGATAAAGGAAGAATAGGAGGAAAAATAACGTCACTTTTATGATTACTCCCAGTGCGTGCTGTCTGTTCAAATGGTCGGTCAATTTCATATATCCGAGTATGTTAAGGAAACGACAAAGCAGGCGTTTTCTTTTCTCATTGTCCTCCAGTTTTTGGTCCATCTTCATCTCAGAGACCATTGTTGCGGTATTCTGGTTTCATTTTTTTGTCAGATAAAAACACACAATACAAATGGAATTCTCTGAACTGCTTTATTAATGGCTACCACTGTTGCCCTACAGAATGATTACTGCATCACTTCAAAGAAATTCTCAGGAAGACAAGTTTAATAACAAGTACTGAAAATAATGCCAAAATTTCTAGCCAAAGAAAGAAGGCCTTTCTTTAAGTGGTATCTTTCTGTCAATGCTTAAATATATATGTGTGTGTGTCTGTGTGTGTATACATATATATATATGCTCAAATATATAATGCATATATATATATATATATATATATATATATATATATATGAATCAATGAAAGATTTGGGCACATTACTCAATTATTGCTTAATTAATACATTAATTAATTATCCTTAAGACAACGTTGCAGTGATAGATGCAATGCAAACTCCTGAGATAGGGAGGATGTGGGTGGATGGTGGGAAGCATGCCACTCTTAAAGGACAAGAGGAAGCGGTGCAGATGACAGGGACAGACATTGGTTATGGGATCAAATAGACCGATCATTGGAACATCAATACTAGCAGTGCAAATCAGCCAAGGCAATCCTTGTTTCGGGTTATAGTGATAAACCAACTGAATGAAACACTACGTTTCCAAAAAAAGTGAACTTAAAAAAAAAAAAGTGTTTTAGCAGAAAAATCGATTGGTCAACGACTGCTTATTGAAGACTTCGTAAGTGCTAAACTTTGTGACTTGCCATCTAAATTTGTCTTGGAGCTCAGTCTGTTACCTATATTTTCATATCAATGATTCATATAAAATACTGCCCATATTTTCCCCAGTCATTTACTATTTTGATTGTTTCTTAAACCTTATAGTTTTGAAGATGAAAACTAAAGAGGTCTTTAAGAATTTTTACTAAAATTCAGCTCAAATTATGGAAAATGTATTTTTATTCTCCTAGACAGGTATCTTTATCATAAGCATCTTGCTCAATCATTTCCTTATTGAGAGATAAATCATGGTAATGACAACAAAGTGAATGCCATACGAGTGTCACAGACACTGTAACCATACCTTGCCTTTGTGTGGCTGCACAAACTTTCTCTTGTCTATTTTTAGGCATTTCACTTTGTTGCTATGGAACTGCTACATTTATCCTTCAGACACCTGAAAGTCAGCTGGAGTCTTCTCACCACCCTTTGAATCTCTGCTCAAATGTCACTTGCTTGGGGAAATTTTCCCTAATTACCAAGACTAGGTTGAGTCTCCCTGTGACATACTCTAGATTTTTTGACATAACACTTACCGTACCTGCAGTGGTTTAATATTGTAATTTGAGTTTACCATCTAGCTCTGTGTTATGGATTGGATCTGGAATATCCCCCCTAAGCCTCTTGTGTTTGGAAGGTGATTGGGTCATGGGGATTAACTGCGCTAATGGATTCATTCATTCATTCACTGTGATTTCATGGCTCTTAAGAGAGGCGTCTAGTGAGAAGAGGCAGATCACTGGGGCGTGGCCTGAAGGTGCACCTCCCTGTAGCTCCACCTCTGGCATTTTTCCCCCCTATCCATAAGGAGATACACTACTTCTCTCCAGACACGCCCTTCTGCCCTGTGTTTCCACCACTGGAAACTGCCCATGAGCAAACTGAGATCTTCTGAAACTGTGAACTAAAGTGAAACTTGCCTCCCTTAGGTTGTGGGTGTCAAGTACTGTGTCCCAGCAAAGGAGAAGTAATTAAGTCACCCTGTACCGTGATATAAGGTCCTCAGCGCCATGGCAGGTTCCCTGTGGTGTTTCTAGCATCTAACACAACACAGCGGCCTACCTAGCACCCTGCTGGGCTTTCCACGAATTATTCGATGAATAAAAATCTACAAAGAAGAATGAAGCACTTCATTTTTGATTCTTAGCAGTTTAAAATGATCTAATTGCCATAGTTGACTTGGTCCCCTTTTTCTAGACCAAGGTGCTGTCATGCTTTATCTGAGATTGTCAACTTCAGATTTTAGACTTCCTCAAGAATAATTCTCCTTTTTTTCACTCTACAAGTATGAGCTACTACCTATGTGTGTGAATATTGCATTCTTTCCAGAGCTTGATACCTATGAGCTAATATAATAGCAGTAAATTACTTGGGTTTGCTGTACTGTTAAAAGCATTATAGGATGAATTCTTTTAGGAAAGAAATATTTCTTTTTGTAACACATTTGAAACTAAATTGTTGGACTTTAAAAAAATTCACTCCAAAGGCATTGACAGATTTGCAATTAAGCATATGTGCTGTGTCTCTCAAATTATTCAACTCTTTTTGCCCTGAACTTTTCCAAATTCCATATCCACGTCTGCTTTGGACGTTGCTATAACTCCCTGAACAAGCACGTCAACTTTTATATAAAGCACCTCTCTCTACTGAAAGGAAGTGCTGACTGCCTTTTCAGATGAAATTAAACATTCATGATTCCCCCCACCTGTCCGTTTTGAAGTTTTCCCACAAATACTTTGTTTTACTGGTTATTTACATTTAACTCTTTTAAAAGGTTATATCCAAAAATGAACATGCTATTCCCAGAATGATCCCGTTAGTTCTTAGAACAGTGGAAATTTCGCCTTAAATGAGCTTCATAAAAATCCTGGGATTCAATATTAACTAGCTGGCAGTTTGTGCTGAGATCACAGAGCATGATAAAGTAGTACTTTCTTTCATTACTTAGACTATGCCTGATACCACAGGAAAAAAAAAAGTACTCCAACAATTGGCTGAGGCAGCTACAGTCTATCAATTCACTTCTCTTCATAAATTTTCGTATTAATGAAAGAACGAACCATAATTTGGATTGATCCAAGATTCTCTAAGATCCACCTTCACCACCTTGAGAGGTTAGTGATACAAATAATTATTTGCACTAAAGGTTTTGACACAAATGATCAACAAATTTATTAAAACAATTTCTGCTAGACAGTATACTCATGGTACAAGAAAAATAATATAATCTCCTTCAGTCTGAGTGTCCAATATGGGAGAATTGATTTCTGCCTGACCCTAGAACTGGATGCTCCGTCAGACTGTCTCCTGAAAGGTCATGCCTCCCTACTAGACATATATGTCTCTTCAACAAATAATTTGCATATTCTATCATCTTTTCTATAGAGATACATTCACACTCACACCTATATGTTTCATATAGAGATACACTCACACCTGTATTGCTTTCTGTTTGATTTTTGGCATCATTACACCTTTAGAAAACATACAAAACAACATAACAATAATTAAAAGCTACAAAACTATGTAGAAAATGGGATAATATGTCAAAAATGTTATATGAATGAGATTTCCTGAGAGTATCATCCTGGTCAGTTTCATATTATACACACTTCAAAGGAAGTTCTTTGTGAGAAGTTGGTATAAATGAATCAAGTATCGTTAGGTATTCATTTCTCTTTTAAAAATTAGCCAATCAAAAATCTACATTTTGTGTAGGAAATAGGCCTAGCTATGAAGTACCGCACGGCCAGTGGTGAAAAGCATATCATTCATCTTTTCTGAGGAGGGGGGCATTTCAAGGGAGATGCGTTAAGATGCAGAAACCCACACACTAAATTCTGATTTACCATCACTCAGTTTGTTTCTTTTTGTTTTAGACAATTTTAACATTTAAATCCCTACAGTACATTTTTTGCCTAAATAACCAAAAGACAGCTAATGATAAAAGATCCTCACGATAACAGGCAACCAAAGTGTATTTTGCATGTCCGCTTCCAGCTCTCCGATTAAATACGGCGTAATTTGAGTTCCTGTATAAAATTATTATTTCAGAGCTCTAAGTCACCTTTAAATAATTTGCTCTTACAGGCATCACATAAAGCTTCTCTGTTCCCAGAGTTCCAGAGACGATAACTTGATATATTGACACAGAGAGCAGAGGAAGAAATGTCAATTTTTACTCAAAAGGAGAAACTTCCTTAAAAATAAGCAAAACTGCCAGTTCCCACTACTTAAATGTTTACTCTGACGTCAAGGAGAGTGGCACCGGGCTGAGAGGAGCCTGCCACCAAGCTGCTGACTCACGCTGTTCCTCCCACCGCTGCTAAGGAGGCAGAGCTGCTACCTAATAGCACATGTTTGGGAGTCAGCCTCTGCAATAAAATACACACTCGCGCTCAAGCATTTTTTTTTTCATGGCCCAGTGAGTTAATTGTTAATGGACAGATCACAGCGTCTTAATCTCTGATATGAGTTCATGGAAAAAACGATACAACCGATCTCAGGGAAGGGGGATTTTTGAAATAATAATAAGTGGAGTTAAAAAGTTTAAGGTCAGGAACTCATTATCTGGCTTTGGGTTTAGCATTAACTTTCAGATATGGAGGAATATTTGCATAGACGTGCTTCTGTGAGAAGCAAGAACAATTTAGATCCCACAACCAGAGGGGGTGGATGGATGGGAAACTAAAGTTCTCTGTCCATGTGTGGAAATATCGCGAGATGAAATGCCAGGCCTGCTGTGTGACGACCACAAGGGTGACAGAAGAAAAAACAGTAGACTGAAAGAAAGGGAAGGTTTTTGTTCCCCTCCAGAAGACTTTGTTCTCTGATAGGTCCATCCAGGAAGCTGGCAAAGGCCTGTAAAAGCCACGGACTTGCCATGCATAGTTTAGGAGATTTTTGTCCACTAAGAAGCTCTCAGAACTGATTCTGACCATCTTATTTCATTCAAACTCAGACAGGTTCGCTTGAAATGTGATTCCTAAGTTCTCCATTCGCAAGATTCAAAAAACAAATCTGTTCAGCACATGGAAAGAACGATCATGTTTCCTTTTAACTGTCAAAAGGGAAGTCTCACATGACAGTGTACTTTTGAACAAAACCAACTTTGTTGCTTTTTTTTTTTTCTGGAACAAAAAGGGGGACCAACAGGGTGGGAAAGAAAAGATAAAGTTTCACACGGAGCCATTAATATTCTAATTCCTATTCTGTTTCCTCCTCACCCAAATCATGGTTAATTTCAAAGGTTACCTAAGATAACGAGGTCTCTCCTTGTGTCAGTGTGGTGTCATGGGCAACTCGTTTACTCCTCTGGGGCTGTCCTAAACTCTGTTCCTGTCTTAGGAGTTCTAATATCTCCTCAGCGTCTCTGCTCATCATAATCTTTCTGGAAGAAGGGCAAGAGTGTGTCGAGTGCTCTGTGAAGGAGCTGTCCACCCAGAGGAAGGGGGACTGTCACGCTGTAGAAGATGAAGATTAGGAAAAGAGCGTGGGAGTAGGAAGTGGAAGGCACTTGTGGTGGAATTGAAAAGTACAATGAGTACTCAAACATTTTTTTAAATGACGAGTCTCACAAAGTAACTATTGCAATGATAATATTCTATTGATAACAACTTTTGTTTGTTCAGTGCTTCCCAGTGTCAGAAACAGCATGAAGGGCTTTGTAAACTTTACCTCGGGCACCTGTTGTGGTGACCCTGGGAGGTTATCACAGTTCTTGCTTCAGACAGAGGTGGGAAATTACAGAACCGAGCCCAAGGTGAGTCATCGCTGATGATTTATAACAGAAGCATGATACGACATTTCGTCTTGCTACTCTGTTTCCTTATCTGTAAAACAAAGGCGGAGCCTACCTCATTTTTTTTTTTTTCTGTGCTTAAATGAGAGCCAGTGAGATTTGTGAAACCCCAGGTAGTCACACAGAAGTGTCAGTACTAAGGTCAACGTGAGGCAGACTCGATGCAGAATGGGTAAAGGACTCCTCACAAAGCAGATGTGGAGGAACATTCAGTTCAGAATCCAAGTTCTGTGGTTTTCACCCAACTAACAGTCCCTCCTCTCTTTTCCTAACTCTCCTCAAAGAGACTCCAGCAGCCTTTTCTGCACCAGGGGTAAGAGTGTCAGAGTGCTGGGTGGGGAAGTGGGGCAGAGATGTGGTTTCACTTGGAGATTAGAGCCTTTCCGTTGGAAGAGAGGAGAGCAGGAAGCAAAAGGCAAAAAACACACAGACTCACTCTTCTGTCTTGGGACACACTCATTAAATGGCTATTTACAACCCTCCACAGAGTTAGTCACAGAGTATCTGGAAGGAGCAGAAAGTTCTTCAGCAGAATTCTCTCTTAGAGACAATCTCAAAACTTCAGCCAATAAAGCACTGTTCTCAACCCCCAAGGAACCAATATAATATCGCTTATTAACAAAACACTACCCAGACGATATAGCTTAGTATGCAATGAGACAGCCCAGCTTCCTCTCAGAATGATACACTTCTACCACTTTTTACGTGTTGTCATTAAGTTTGTGTTAAATACCAGAAAAAGTGTTTTCCCTCCCTTATCTAGCAAGACGCCTGAGAATTTTGATGACGTTAAATTATGTATAAGAATTTCTCCCACCAAGAAATTAGTGAATTTGCATGGCTTTATTCAAAGGACACACACATCATCTCAACAGCATTAATCACCTGGAACATGAAATCTCATATTTATGAGGGCAGACGCAATTGCTGACTTTAAAATGCGGCACATTGGAAATCACGGGGAGACAGGGCTTTGTTCTTGCTTTAACCTTTAACTATATTTCCCTATTTTGTTGGTATATATAGATGCAATACATAATGTTTACATTGATCTTGAGTATTTTGTGCATTTACGTATCATGACAAAATTATAAATCTTTCCCCTCTTCCGTTTTGGCCCTCCCACCCCTACTATTCCCCACTAGTTTCCATTATTTTCCTCAGTCAGTTCTATGCAATGACTGAGATCTGGGTTTCTCACATTAGAGAACCCATTCTATATATAATATAGAATTCTATATGTAACCTTCTGCCTCTGACTCACTTCACTGAGCATGATGGTCTCAAGTGCTTCCATATACCTATCTGTCTTTACAGATTAACAGTATTCCACCATGTGTAAATACCACAATTTGTGTATCCACGGGTCTGCTGATGGGTATTTGGTGTCTTTCACATTTTAGCTCTTGTTAGTTGTGCTGCTATGAACATTTGTGAACATGTATCTCTGTTATATGATGCTTTTAACTCTTTTGGGAAAATTCCCAGAAGAGGTATCACCAGGTCGAATGGGATATTTGTTTTCCAATCTTAATCTTTAATTATTGATATGAATTTTAAAAAATACTTTAGTTTTCAGAAGGCAATACACCTAGATTAATTTTGCTGTAAAGTTTTCAGATTATTTAATACTAATTTCAAATGCTATTAATTGTTCATTTTCCTAAATCTTCCACTCATATATGGAGTGCATAACCACGCATATGTTTATATGCACACATATGTAAAATTTCTTCAAGGCCTATTAGAACCTACCACATATAATAAGTCAGTAAGTTTTTAGAAAACAAAGATAAATGTCCTGTAGGTATTTAATGACTCATACATTTAAAAATCATGTGGACATAAGAATGCTGAAAATGAAAAATTGGATATAAAAGAGGGATATTTGAGAATGATTTATGAGGGGGAACAGGCATGGAGGATAGTTATTTATTTGGATAAGTAGAGATTTCTAAGAATAAAATAAAGAATAAGAAACTCCTGTCAGTGTGGCCAAGATTTTGAATTCAAGGTATTAATAACATCGGAGGAAAGAGGCAAATTTATAAAATATGGTAAAGTTTTACGATGATTGCTATCTAATTAGAACATTCGGGCAAAGAAGGTGGTCATATTAGAGTGAAATACATACATTGTGCTTAGTACAGACTCTACAAGATCTACCCATCGAAAGCAATAGGTATTGGTACACAATATTTTCTCAGATCTTGACTTGAAAACCCTGTCATTCACTGAGCCTCTTTCAATTTATTTCTTCAATATAACATGTGAAAAAAAAACAACACAAGAGACACTCTTTATATAAACGATACAATTTCATAATTTTATCTGTGTTTCCTCCACGTAACCGTTGTGAAAGCCTTAGTAACTCACCTAATTCCACCTCTTAGTTTATAGCTAAAAAAAAAAAAACTTAGGTCCAGAAAATACCATAAATTTACCAATACCCCTGAAGTTAAAATTTGGAAAGCCAGAGCCTTCCTTCCCCTTTATCACAATCCAGCTCCTTCTCCCCATCTCTCTGTCAGGGAACCACCAGTCAGAGTGCATGTTTGTCTAATGAACTTTCCTCTTTCTTCTTTCATTTTCTCTACCCCGATTCCTCCATCTTTCTTTATACTTGCCATCATTTTTTTTCATACATACTTGCAAATTTGAGAAATATAAGATCTTTATGGTCAGTCCTGATCTGCCTGTTGTATATGTATATACGCGCCACTTTCCATTATAGATTTCTGCAACCACTACAAACACATATTGCAATCTTTTGGCCCCGACTTTAGTAAGAAAACCCTGATGAGTCTGGTTGTCCCACTGCCATTTGGTGATTTATTCATTTAACACTTTTTTTCCTTTTGGCTAACTGGACTTTTTGGTCTGGAATCCAATAGATTTTTGAAAGACACTTTTATCAGAACCACTAAAACTAAGCTCTGATTTCCAAAAAGAAGACACAAACTTGAAGACTTGGTTTTGAGATTAAATAAACTATATGTACCTCAAGTTTAGAAAAAAGTATAGACATTATTTAGTTCTGTCTTTTTTTTTTCTAATCTTCACAAACATTCTGGCCTTTCATTCTTAGATGTGACTTTGTCATTCCCTAAAGAGTTGGGATTTGAAGCAAATAATTCTATTCCATGATCCTACTCTAAGATACTGAAGGATAAATGACTGTCCCGAAGCATGTTTATGTGTGTTTTCACTCATTATTTTGTTTACTCACAAACCTCCAAACCCAATAAAGTCCGTATTATTATCGTCAATTAACACAGTAAAAACTGAGGTTAAAATTAAAGTGAAACTTCATATTGTTGACAATGAAGCTCCAGTACTAGGTTGGTTAACTTCAAACTGTTGTAAGCACAAGAGATAATAAAATTTAGAGTTATGTCTCAATTGAGGCCCAAGTTGGTGATTTTTATAGACATTATTCTTTAGTATTCCTGGTAATAAAAGCTGTTACTTTAAATGATAATTATCTAAGTCACAATATGTTGTGGTATAGGTATTAGTGTCAGGGAGAGATTATAGATTTTCCTGTCAGGCTTATGTGTTTATGGAATGATACTCATAATTGTTAATATCCTCTGTATTTCTGAGAGCAAAATGAATTCTGAGGAACAGTATATCCTATTCTAAATATGTAGGTGAGAAGAGAAAGATCCAGCTCAAGATAAAACTCCTAAAGAATGATTTTTTTTCCTATCTAATTATGCCTCCTTAGCTTTTCATCAGATGATAATGACTAGGACAATTTATGCAATCTTGATAAGTAGTATCAGGAACAAAGAGTGGGTGTAGAAGCAAATCACAGATGTGTCTGTTAGAGAGTTTAAAAACTCAACATGTGCAGTGAGAACTTTCTACAAAGTGTACCACACCATCTCACAGAACTTTGCCTGTGAATTTCATAACCACAAGGCCTACCAGTGGTTATGAAGCATAGGCCTGACTTCTCATAGAAGAAGACCTAGAGAAGTACTGTTCTGGTTTGCTTCGCAAACGGCAAATGAATCAGTTCAGGACCCAGGGGCAGCCAAGACAAAAAGTGACAGCACAATGAAAGACATAAAAAAAAAAAAAAACTTCCAGATCTGCATCAGAGTGGCCCTAGTAATGAGCACGATCATGTTTGAAGTGAGAGAATATGACTTTCATTGTCATACATTTTCTAAAAGTTTTAACTTTCATCAAAGTTTTCCATCATACCTTATTATTTTGAGTCAAAAATTTTAAAGATTGCAAATAAACCATCACAGTTTTAATATTCAAAGTCAAGTCATCCAACTTTCAAAAGTAGGGACTGGAAGGCAGATGGACAGAAAAATGCTACTGATCAATGATTTCTGACTTTATCTGACATAACTATACAAAGACACTTTGCTTCAAATAGAGTCACATGGGTAGAGTGACAATGCCATTAGGTGAAATAACAATGCACTCAAAGAAACCCAGGTCCAATTGGCGGGAAGAGACTTGTCTGCCACAAGGCTCTGCCTATAGCGTGTCCAAACATGATGGCAGGGTATCAGATGAAATAAAAGCTATTTTCTCTAGACGTCGACATTGAAGTGTAAAAACAAGCTGGATAGCACTTTAGGATCCATAAACATCCTAATAGATGAAATTAAATATGGATGGACCACAAAGTTCTGTCCTCAGAACTCTCAAAGTTACCTGAGAAGAACTAAACTAAACTAAACTAAACTAAATAATAACACAGTAGAAACTGGGAGCATACTCAAGGGATAATTTTGAGAATCAACACAAGTAGAAATTCACCTACGCATTATGAGAAGACCGGCTAAGAAAACTGGGACTATAGAGAACGTTTGAGAGGACATAACAGCTACTGGTCTGCAGAGAATTCAAGGGTTGTCAGAGAGATGAGTCATGTTTCCTAGGCTGTCAGGACTAGGGCTCATGGTACCAGATGAAAAGACTGCCCTTCGCAGTTATGTCTGTGGTGCATTTGCCTGTAGCAGAACGGATAACAGTATCACCAGTGAAGCCAGATTTGTCTAGCTCTATTGTTAATTGGCCATTTCATTTCTTAACTCTTATTTGTTTCATTTTCCTCATCCAAAAATTGTGAGAAGAGAAAGAAAACAAGATCCAGATCATGTGATTATTGTCAAGATTTAATGAGATAATATATGTAAAAAACACTAATAAAGGTGCCAGTTCATGGGAAGTGGTGACTGTCATTATTAGTAGTTATAGAAGAATAAAGCATAGTCCCCACCTCTAGCCTGCAAGATAAATTGTTTTATAAAAAGATACTGCAAAGTATATTTTTAAACTTCTCTAGGAAAAAAAAACATCCATTATTTGTAATTTGACGTCTACAAGTAGGTGACAGGTCCCATTTGTCCCGGTTGCAACCCACACAACTCCCACCAGCTTGGCAGGACACCAGCTGTGGGCAAGAGCTTCAATCTCAGGACCTTGGCTATCTGAACATCTTTGTCTTTTCTGAGCTTAATTTTTGCCTTCGTATTTTAGTTTTGTGTGTGTGTGTGTGTGTGTGTGTGTGTGTGTGTGTGTGTGTGTGCATGTGTGCATGCACACTTTTCTGCCTTCCAATAATGGCCAACTCACAAATTTTGATCTATTCTCTTTAGTACCGGTTTTAGTCTTTCCTTAGTGAAAAGGACAAGAAATCGAGATGGTTTTGTATTTTAAGCTTCCTGGGAAATGGAAATTCATGAAACCACAAGCACATAGCAAATATTTGGTTTTCATATATAGTATATTAATATATATATATATGGTTTTTAATATATAATATAAAAGAAATCAAAGAGAATAATAGAAAGTGGAAATGCATCTTCTGTTCTTGGATAGGCAGAACCAACGTAATCAAAACGGATATACAGACTCAACGCAATACAAATGAAAATACTGACAGCATTTTTTCACAGAACTCCTAAAATTTGTATAGAACCCAGAATAGAAGGGACCTAGAACAGCCCAAGCAATCTTAAGCAATGAAACAAAAGCAGGAGACATCACGATGCTGGACATCATGCTATATTCTAAAGCCACAGTGACAAAAACCACAGTGTATTGGCACAAAAACAGACAGGTGGATCAATGGAACAGAATTGAGAATGCAGAGACAATCCCAAGGACCTTCAGCCGTCTGATCTTCAACACAGGGGCCAAAAATCTATGCTGGAGAAAAGATAACCTCTTTAACCCATGTTGCTTGGAAAGCTGCTTAGCCAAATCCAGAAAAATGAAACTAGACCCAAGTCTTTCAACATGTATCAAAATCAAGTGAAAGTGGATCAAAGACCTAGATATTAAAATGGAATACTGAATTTGTTGGAAGAAAAAAGTAGGCAAAACCCTTGAAGACAGGCGTGCATAAAGACTTTCTCAAGAAAACACGCAAAGCATGTGAGATAATAACAAGAATCAGCTGAGGGATTATGACAAATTACAAAGCTTCTGCGCAGCAAAGGAGTGAAGAGAGAACCAACGGAATGGAGAAAAAATATTGTCAGCTACTCCTAAGACAGAGGACTATTATCAGAATATATTTAAAAACTGAAAGAAATTAGATCCCTCTAAAATTAAAGACTCAAAAAAAAAAAAAACAGGCAACCGAACTGAACAGATAGTTCTCAGAAGAAGTCCTTACGACCAATAAATACATGAAAAAAATGTTCGGCATCTTTAGCCATTGGAGAAATACAAATCAAAACAACATTGAGGATCCCGCTAACTTTAGTAGGCCTGGCTGGCATCAAGAACTCCTCCAATAAACAAAAGCTGGCGAGGTTTTGGGGAGAAAAGAACCCTTCTACATTGCTGGTGGGGCTGTAAACTGAAACAACTGTTGTGGGAAAGCAGTACCGAGATTCTTAATAATAATAATAATAATAATAATAAATAACTTAAAACAGATATGTCATTTGACCCAGCTATACTTCTGGGGATCTTCCCAAAAGAGTTAAAGTTCTCATATAAGAATGATACCATGTTTAAGGTTTATAAATCTTGGAAATAGCCTATATGTCCATCAACAGGTGAATGCATAAAGAAGATGTGATATGTTTACACAGTGGAGTTCTCCTCTGCCATAAGGAAAGATAAGTCCTAATTATTTGTTGGAGGATGGATGCACATTGAGACCGTGATACTTAGGGATACTTAGGGAATCAGGCTCAGAAGTTTAAATATTGCATGGTTTCTCTAATATGACAGCACCAAACCACCGGCAAAGTAAAAAATAGAGTCAGGAAAGTAAGGAGATGGACTTTGTGGAGAGGGAAAGAGGTTGAGGGGAGGGTGAGAGGGTAGGAATGCCAAAAAGGAAGTAAAAATGATCAAGATGTGATATATAAACACAACAATTTCTAAACCTGAATATTATTATTACATATTACAAACACACACTAATAAAAAAAAATAAATAAGAAAGAGAAAAGGATTCATTGGATTTCAAGATCAGGACAACCTTGAGATTTGGTTAGTAATTGAACTGGGTGCCATTATTTCCAAATTACAGTATTTTGTCATCATGATATATATCTTGAATATAAAATACCCCATCTTTGTCAAATAAATGTATTTAAATTGTAGTTTGCAGGTCCTTACACCACCAAGTTATCCAGCCAGCAATCTAACCAAAATTTCTAGACCAGATCTTAAGATCATACTCATTCCATTTTATTTCTGGATAAAAGTTCCCATATCGAGTTTCAAAGGAAACTTCAAACACAAGAAATGAAATTCAGTAATTGCTTGCAAAAAAAAAAAAAAAACAAACAAACTTCTGGACAAACGACTTTGAGGAACTTTAAATTACACTAAATAAACAGTAAATTATAAATGATGTTGAGAAACACTAAATTACACAAAATAAACGCTAAAATATTTCCAAGGTAGTTTAGTTTGTTAAAACCTCCAAGAATTCATTCAATGAAGAATCAATTTGCCTGAGTCATCCCTAGGTTGGTCTTATAAAATTATTTTTAGAATATGACCCATTAATATCTCATAAATCTCGAATTTGGTGGATGCTTTTGAAGTTATTTGTTTTAGCAGCCATTCTATTGACACCCACTCAATATTCATTTATTCTTGAAACAACCCTTTAATTAAGATAAACATATGTCCTGGTTTCCTGATGTTGACCTCTTGTGATTGCTAATAACTCTCTTTTTCACTCTTGATAATATTTTTTCTGATAATCAATTATATAGATACTCATCCTGCATAATATTTGTGAAGTACTTATTCACTTTATTTTTAATTTTTGGCTTCTCCATTTCCGCAGTCTGTTGAGCCTACTGCAGCCAGAAAGAACCTTCAAAATGTTAATTAGATCCCTTCGTTTCTCAGCTCATAATCACCCAATGGCTTAAAGCACCTCACAAAGAGGTCCCAGACGGACCCTCCTAACTCTATGGGCCTCTAAAGCCTAACGAATTAGCTGCTGCCTACAACTCTGATGCGCTTTTAACCACTCTCTGGCTTTGTATCCAGCCCCGCAGAGCTCCCTACTGTTTCTAGAACACTTTAATTATGTTTCCACACCTTGTATTTGCCGTTTTTCTCCTTTGTCTGAAAATCTTCTCCCCATTCACATGGTTTCTTCCCTCCTTTTGTCTTCTGCCCGACTTTTGATCATTCTCATCACTCTCAGTAGAAGTCACTTTCTTTCTCTGTCCTGCGTCTCCCTGTACCGCTTCTCCCTGGGCCAGTGCATTAGCATGCGGGCACCTCCGTTCAAACTTGGATCTGTCCATAGCGTCTTGGTACGATGTGTCTCAGTACATCATATCTTGATCTAACATATTTTCAGTTATTCAACTTAAATGAGCAAAACCAGTTAAAAATAATTGCACATATTTGCTGTCTTCGGAAGACTGATATTTGGAATATTGTTGCCAATTTTCATATGGGATCTCCCCCTCAGTTCTAGTTGTGTTGCTTGGCAAGTGTTCTCTTTTGACATGTGTGTGGTGTGTGTGACGAGTATGGCTGCAAACTACCTCCTTCACTTTGGGAAGTGGAGCTTTGATGGAATCTGAGATCCTTACGGGTAAAGCACCATCGACAAATCACCCATCCCAGCTTCCTAATCATGGAAATACACTAAGGAAAGACTTCTTTCAGAGGGCGGATAGACATCGACTTAGGGTTGTGACTCTACGACCTTCTTGCAGTTGTCCCTTTCCTCCTACTAGGCATCTCTTCTCCATCTCATCTACCACGCCGGTGCGACCTGATCAAAGCTTAGCAATAACGATGTATCACCTCCCTTTGGCCACACAGGGTGACCCAGGTTTCAGACACGGCTATAACTAAGAGACCAAAGAATCAAACACATTTTTTTTACCTTTCCACGATGCTGAACTCTTAACCCTGAAGCAGGATTTTACTTTGAAATATCAAGACTGTCTTTATCATTGCCTGAGAACATCTTTCTTTCTCATTTGCAGAATAATCAAAATCTCTTTTCCCAGAATTCATGTCAGTCTCCTAAAAGGATACTCATTTAATCCATTTTAGGCCCATAAATATAGATAAAAAAGCAAATGAAGTAATTATCATTCTAGAAATGAATCCTGGGGGCCAGGGGTAGAGGTCAGTGGTTGAGTGCTTCCCCGGCATGTGTAAGAGCCTGGGTTCAGTTTCTTGCACTGAAAAAAGGAAGAAAGCAAGCAAGAAAAAAAGGAAGGAAAGAAGGAAAGAAAGAGAGAGAGAGAGAGAAAGAGAGAGAGAGAAGGAAGAAAAAGTGGTAATTATGTTGTATTGAACTTACAGGCACACTAAAACCTACTCTTTTTGTGTTGTAAGGATTGAGGGCCTAGGGCTTTTAGACTGAGCTATGTCATCAATTCAATTTGCTTTTCAATTTTGAAAGATGATCTTGTTCAGTTGTCCAGGAGGGGTTCCAACTGACTGTCCTCCTGTCTAAGCCTCCCAGAGCGCTAACATCACGGGCCCGAGCCACTGGGCCTGGCTTGTCGATTTTCTACATTTCCCCTTCTCAGTGCTTTCTTCCCTCCTATTGACTCACTCATGTGACTCACTGAAGATAGTTACAACTATTTTACAACACCTTCTACTTTCCTTCCCTATCTCCTGAGCTATTGTCTAGCTCACAATCTCTACTATTCCTCTTTAAACTTTGCCCTGAACATTTATTAAGCCTTTTGAGGGTAAGGACTATGTCTTAGCCCATTTTGTAAACCTTGGAATACAACTGATGATCAAAAAACATGGAATGAATAATAACTAATATTTATAGAATCATTTCTACATGACAGGAAATACACATAATAGATGCTTTATCTCGTTGCTTCTCCAAACCAGATAAAATCACACATTAAAATGCTTCTTTATATCCATTTAGTACAGGTGCTGATTATTTGAATACTTTCATTTGATTTTGCTAATAAATGAGTGAAGAAAATTTATTACTAATTCAACATTGATTGCATATTTTTAGTCAAAAAACGGTAGTGTGCAAGTAAAACTGAGGGCAGTGTCATGAGTTTGGCCACACCTCCAGTTAGAATCCTTCACTCCCCAGCTGCATCTGCCCTCGCTGACTTGAGAACCAAGTCCAGCTTCTTAGCCAGACTTGAAATATGGTCTCCCTATTGCCTCTTCAGACATACACTGATGTTCTCACATTTAAAATCTCAGCAATAGAAACCACTGGTATATTGAAGTCCAGTGTTCACGCTTGAGGGGAAACTGCAAAGGTGACTCAGGGAGCCTCGGTATTCCAGCCACGGCTCAATTTTTTGGTCCAGGTACTAGGTCCATGGGCACATGAAGGGGTTCTGTGTTTGAGAGGCTGGTACACTTGGAGG
This sequence comes from Ctenodactylus gundi, assembly GCA_004027205.1. Classification (NCBI taxonomy): domain Eukaryota; kingdom Metazoa; phylum Chordata; class Mammalia; order Rodentia; family Ctenodactylidae; genus Ctenodactylus; species Ctenodactylus gundi. The sequence goes on along the minus strand of PVKB01002625.1, from coordinate 54,546 downwards.
TTCTCCATCTGTAACTTGTCGTGTTCTCCTTCTCCTCCCGATCTTCCACATGCTGCTACCTCTAACCACATCTCCACGGCCTGTGCTGTTAACTCTTTCTCCAGTTCTCATTAAATCTCCTTATTCAACACTCTGTTAATGGATTCTCAGTCCCAGGAGAAGCTACATTCATTAGGACTGCCTCCTGGAACTTCATATATCTCTTAAGTACTCAATGAATGTGCTTCTTACAATGGGAGAGTTACACAATCAACTTGGTGTTGCAAGTGTTCACTTTTAGGGGCCCTGGGGACACCCTTATAAAAGCAAATCACAATAAATCGTATCCACTAATACACAGACTCAACTTTTGCACTATATTGAATATAAAAAGACCGGTTACTTTGTGTAATTATCACTCCCACAAAACAACAAAAACAACATTCAAAAGCTTTTCCTAATCTTTTAGAATGGCTATGCATGGTTATGGAATGTTAGTGTTAACGATATCAATGGATCTTAAACAGGCATTCTGTAAGCTAGGCGGTCTTAGTTACTTCTTCATTGCTGTGACTAAATACCCAACACCCCCAAACTCAGGAAAGGAAAGGTTTATTTTAGCTCACAGTCTCGAAGGTCCCAGTCCATTCAGGGCCAGCCAGCAACAATCGAAGTATATGGCAGAGAGAGAGGTGGAGGCAGCTTCCCCGGACAAACAGGAAGACAAGCTGAGGCTAGTTGAGACTAGTCCCCGCCTCCAGGAAGGCAGGTGCAGTTTATGTATCCTTTCAGGTCTCCGCCCAGTAACTAGCCCCTCCTACACCCAGGTGTGACCACTACACACCGTTAATCCTAACTTAACTGCAATCCACCCCTCCAGACCAGACCCCAATCCACCGACATCACAGGGTTCCATTAAAATACATGAGACTTTCGGGGGACACTCCAGATCCTAACCACAACATAGGCATTCTTCTATTTTCACACATAGACCCATAAAACAGTTTTTCCTGCATGTTAAAACCATAGAATTGTGGGGAATCAATTGTTTTAGAGAGGACTCGTGTCAAGCTAGCCCCTTTTGGAAGATCTTGTCATGACAGAATGCCTGGTATGTTTCGTCACATGTACTGACCAGGTCAGTTGTTAGTGGGTTGCCTGTAACATTCTACTGAGTGATTCAGTGAATCATCTTGGCTCAGCCAATAAGATGACACTATTGATATCTGGCATGGATACTATGAAGTCAGGGACCACCACCCAACAGTTATCCCCTCGGGAATCTAAATCATTATATGACGAAACAAGGTCACATCCAGATTACTTTTCTGGAGAATTTCTCAGCTCCAGTGGCTTGGTACAGGTGCCTTCTACTTACCTCAGATGAACCCCTTCACGCAATACTTCACAGCTGATTTCACCAACTATAACTCCTTCTCAGCCCACAATTGGGAAAATGTGTTTTGCAAGGTTAGAACTTGGCTAAACTTTGGAGATCTGGTTCTTGTCCTGAGCGATGAATATTCACTACAAAATCCCTTGAAGAATAGAGAATTTTATCCAGTAACTTGGGCATATTTTATTTTAGCTGTATTGAAAAGAATTACTGAAGGAGAAAAGGAGCTTTGGAACACCTATCCATTATGTAAATTATCTCTTTAGTCTGTGTTTCCCAAAAGAGCATAGATTGTCACATAGCTCTGGGATACATTTATTGACGATAAGTACATAAATGTTGCTAAAATTTAGGGTTTATTATAAAGCAATTGTGGGTACATTGGTGGCATTTAGTACTTTGTATATATTTTTCAATGGTCTGCTTTACTAGGATATGATATAATTTTACCAGGAAGGGATATAAGCCAATATGATTATTGATTGTAGATGATATTTTTAAAAAGCTTATCAGAATCCATAGATAACAAGAACCTGAAAGAACTATTTTTGAGTCTTTAATATTATTAATTATTTTTCCTTTCCTCTTTTTGTTTCATAGGAGATACTTTTTTATTTAAAGCAAAAGCATATTTATATTAGTGGCAGTAAAAACATCTCTGTATACATAATATCATAAGTGATCTTGGATGTGGGATGACGTAAAAACCAAATGTTAAAAGGTGGATTTCACCTCTGTTCCCTATGGGTTATAACATGAGGAGACAGGAGATAAGCTGTCATTACATTATTTTCGCAAAACATATGGACCATTTTTTTCTAAATTGCATTGCTTTAGTTAAAATACTTTTCATTTTAAGTTTCATAAAACTAAATGCATGACTCATGATGTTGGTTAAAAATTGTACCTTACATTCCCAAGGTCTTATGCTCATAAGCATAATCTAAAATTAAGTTGAATGTCAAACGGATCTCTTGCTCTTCACTTTAGATTCATGCATTGGAATTTCAATGCAACATAACGTGTATCTGAGATGCATCTCTGAATACAATACTTCCGTTTAAGTGATTCTTATCTCATTTTCTCATTTTTATCCAAATCCTCTCTCTGCTTTAGAACATTAGAGAGTGTTGGAAAAGGGTGTTAAAATTTCACTACATGTTTATTGAGACATGAGTACTGTAATACGGGGATGGATAAGGTTGGAAACAAAGTCACAAAATATTAATTTAACTTCTATCTCTGAAAAATGTTCACTCAACAATTTGAGACCATCAATTTACCAAGAGCAATTAATATTATTTCTTTTTGGTTCACATTTGAAAACACTGTTTTAAATGATTTATTCATTAGACATATAAAATTAATGAATAATAATCTGGAAAAATAACTCATATTATTTTGATCTCTCCGGCAGTGCTATACTGAATATTTTCACACATTAACTTTATTATTTATTCTCATTTTTAAAAACAAAGAAAAAGTTGTTCGGTAGCATAATGTACAGGTGAAGCATAGATCTCAATCTCTGCCTTCTCGATTGTGGTGTGATCTTGGGTATATTACTTAACCTTTATGTGCATCTGAATCTCTATCTGTAAAATGGGTGATTAGCTCAGAAGGTAATTTCAGGGATTGGCAAATTAACATATTATTTGCTTAGACATTTTAAGAAAATATTTAGAGCTCAATGTGTATTAAGATAGTTTTTCAGTAACTTAGTATGAGATTTAAAATTTGTCTAAATCTGGAACTGGGTTTTTTAACAAAAAAATTTTATTACACAGAATATATTTTAGCATTTTGTCCATAAGGGTAAATGAATGGTAGACTTAGTTAAGATTTAAAAACAGTTTATTAAAACCTAGTTTCTTTTCATTGAACTCAACTGTAGTTTGCAATTGATAAGTTTATAACATCATTTCTTATATGATTCCATGTGTCTCTCAGGAGGCAAACTGCTAGACAGGCTAAAGTATGAAAGTTGTACCTTTTGTAGGGTATCTTTATTAATTGGAATTTAATGCATTGCTCTGAATTCACCAAATAGACAATCGATTCTTTCATCTCATTTACTTAAAACATACTTTATTCAGAAAATAATTTGACACTTCTTGTTAATTTGTTTCCTTCTATTCTGTCACGGTATGACATCATTTTTATTTTTTGAAAGTCTCTAAATATTAATGAAAGAAAATATTAATAAGTGTATGCCTTGCTTATTAATTTCTGATGTCTGGAACGAGTTTTCAGACTCATCTTCACGATAGGATCTGGAGTATAAAGCGATTTCACCAGTCACCATCAACCAGAGGGTATTAAATCATGTCCCAGATCCCTTGTGCCAAGTGACTTCAGAAACTTAAAGCTGAATGAATTTAAGAATTTAAAAATTCACATTTAGTCTCCGGGAAATGTGATCACTCTTTTTTTTTTTTTTTTAACATGTACGGTGACAAGACAATGAATCAGTCTCTTGGGAGAAAGTCAATTCAATGGAAAATTGCTTCCAAGGGCAAGATCACCATTCCTTGGTTATACCCAACTCCTGTGTTTTGTCATTTAACATGGTAACTATTTTATTTACAGGAAAGAAGATAGAGAAATACAAAAATTAGGCCAACTATTCAGAGTATCACAGTCATCAGTGCGTTGAAAGTCAGAACGAAGCTCTGGCTGTCTGGGTCCAACCACCACCAGCCTGGTCGCTGGCTCTACCTGTGAATCCACCTCAAGTGCTTTCCTCGAGCCGACCTGAAACCTAAATGAGTTATTTATCTGAACTCTACCAGCACTCATCCCAGAGTTCAAGGTTCTAGGTGTAGAGTATAGAACCTCTTAGTATGTGGCTAGTGTTAGGTTTTGTTCATACACTTTAATGGGCAATAAATTAATATCTTCTCTACATAAAGTCATTCCCTATTTTTTCAAAGATCCTGGTACTTGTTAGAAAGGTAAAAGGCAGAAGCACAAACACAGAGGCACACACACAAACTAAACAATAACACCACTCATGAAAAAATTGTCCAGTTTTTAGAAAATGATTGTGCTTCAAAGTTAATAATCTCCTTTTCTCCCAAAATTATTCTCTTTCATTATTCTGCATTTGTAATACATTGTGGCTACATCCAGTGTGGTAAACTGGTGCGTGCATAACATCTTAAACATTTTTACTTTCATTTTCCCTCTGGCCCTCCCATCTCTCCCTTCTCCCAGGTCTCTTTCTTTTCTCCCCAAAGTCTGTCTCTCTGTTTCATATCATCTCTCTTTTGTTTTGCTCTTTCACTTACTTATAGTTTGGGTTTTCTCATGCTATAGAAATCATGTGATATTTAACTTCTGGGTCTGATTTATTTCATCAAGTATAATGGTTTCAAGGTACATGCATTTTCCTACAAATGACTCAAATTTATTTTTCTTTGTAACGGAGTAGTACTCTATTATGTGTGTGTACATACATGCATATGTGTGTATCATAAGATACAGCATATGTGTGATATATATATTACGTGTGTATCATGTGATGTATGTATTTAGCCTATATATGTATATATGTCATATATATATGTGTGTGTGTGTGTATCATATATATCACATTTCCTGTATCTGTTCAGCTGAAGAGGTATCCATTTAGGCTACTTCCAAGATTTAGGTTTTACAAGTCAAGCTGCTATAAATATGGGTATGTATGTGTCACTGTAATAGGATGTCTTTAATTCTTTCAGAAATATACCCAAAAGAGACAAATTTAAGGTGGTTGCCTGATGATCTACTGAAATGACATAAAATTTCATTTGCAGCTGGAATTAAATTCAGAATGCATGTCTTACACTTTGTAATAACCACGGCGAGCATTCACACGGGGTCAGCTAAGAAGTACAGGAGAGACTCAACTAAGCTTTTTTATAAATATACTGGAACTTTTTAAATGGGAACTCTGCTAGCAAAGATTCCCCCAATAATCAGAAATCAACATTCTGGGGAGCAATTTTTTTCCTCATTTTCTTGATATGTATAAATGCAATACATAAAGTTTACATTGATCTTGAGTATTTTGTGCATATTGTAGCACAATTTTTGTTTTAAATCTTGAACCGTGTATCTTAATTCTAAAAGGAATTACAATGAGTTAGACTAGTTACAAATTTTTGCTATTTTTTAATTGTAAAAAAACCTTTTAATCTTTGTTCCACATCAGAACTTCATGGGGTGAATTTAAAAACTAAAGTACCCTTGGACCTCATGAGCACATTAACAAGTGACAACAGAGTTGTATCAGATAAATGGGTAAGGAAGGCCATTTTCAGCTCAACACCGCTGAGTGCCATCGGAATTTATTTGTTGTCTATTAGTCTGTGTACCTTAAAAATACCTCTAACAGTTCTCTGGTATATACTTTTTTATTAGCTTACCCTGAGGCTTCAAAATGTATAACTTGAAAATTAAATTAAAAGAGTTGCTGCTTGGGCAAATCACTTCTGACAAGGGCCTCAAGGGATCCAGATTCTAGGGACTCTAGGGAGAATTTGGTAGCTCATTTACTGACCTTGAAGTAAAGTGCAGTCTCTCTGGCTTTGCAATTCTTCCCCCACTACGTTTCCTAAGCCTTGCGCCTTCTGCATCTTGAAATCTTTGGTGCTATGTCTCAGACTGGTCCGTGTCTCTCAATTTTCTTTTGAGCAAGAGATTTGGTTTTTTTTTTTTTTTTTTTTTTTGAGACAGAGTCTTGCTCTGTAGCTCAGACTGGTACTGAGCTCAATATGTAGCCCAGGCTGGCCTTGGACTCAACTCACAGCAATTCTCCTGCTTAAGCCTCCCAAGTGCTGGGACTATAGGCATGTGCTACCATTTCCAGTTTACATGGTGCCGGGGAATTGAACTCAGGCCTTGACCTTGATAGACGAACACTGTGAGCACTGTACCATTCCTCTAGTCCTTGAGCAAGAGTTTTATTTTATTATACTTTTAAAATAATCAATGGAATCTCTTTCTTAAAACTTACTGGTCTTTCCTATAGACCAAATTTCCATGCTTCTGGAAAAGTAAATCACATCGACTCTCCCAGCGTTCAGGAATACTGTCCCTTTTCAAAACCCCTTCACAACACTTTCTTCTAATCGCTTCAGCACAAAGGACCAGGCCCACAGACGATCCAGTGTGCTCTATTATGTAAACTGAGACTTCAAGGCTATGTCCCAGGTTATCGGGATGAATTTCTACTTCTCTGTTCTAATCAGATCCATGAATTGTTGGCTCCATCCCTCAGCTGACTAGCACGTAACACATCACAGTCATTTTGCTCTCAGGTGAGACTGCCAACAACTTAAACTTCCTCCTCACAACATGATCTCAAGACTCTGGATCCGAATCGTCATCATCAAATGCTTAAGAAGTCATGGGTCAAACAGACAAGTGGCTTGGTAACCCATAAGCGTGAACATGCTATACACCTAAAAATAGCAATAAGTCCTTTGCTATTACTTACATTCTGCTTGCTAAAGAAGGAACAGGCACAGACATTTCTCGTGGGGAGGGTGCGCTTGAAATGGACTTGGCAATGAGCAAAGGAGAAAACAGTAGATAGTGACATGTATGTATCATATGTGTTCTCACATACTAGTGGCATCATTTAGATGTGAACCTTTTACATATTGAAAATTGCAAAATTTCCCACTGTGCTGTACCTTTAGGGAAGCCAGCTGATATGTAGTGTTTAATTAAGTCTTTTAAAATCATGCTTTTGTAGGCCTGTTCCACTTTAGTTAAAGTTATGACAGCTTGTCTCTATTGGTTTAAAAAAAGAAAGCATAGTTTATTTCTCTCTCTCCGCTCCCTCTCTATCTCTCCCTCTCAGAGACAGAATATTTGGAACTTCTCAGTGAAGTAAAATAACCTATTCTGGAAGTGTAGAAAGGGAAATTTTAAAGGTGCTTCAACTTTAATATGGTCCCCGTGTAAATAGACATGTAAAGGAATCGTTTTAGGAAAAATGGATCTTGTTGTATTATAATTAATTCAGTCATGATACTGTATTAAGGAGCTAAAACTATACTTTTCTCTGCCACTTTTCTAGTGCAATGGAACATTCAAAGACTGGAATAAACCACCACATAAACAGTCATTTCCTACATATCTGGAAAGTCGTTCCCAGATATAAGATTTATCCACAGGTATCTCTGGTCAGTACTGTCAAATACTCTTTTCTTGTAGTTGCTTTCCACGGTGTCCCACACCCTGTGTGCCCCTCGGGAAGGAACCTCATCTACATTTCTTTCTTTTTTTGTTTTTCACTCTCTTACGCTTCGTCAGAAGACTGAAAACTGAGGCACACGAAGCGTTGATTCAGATCTCACTTGAATCATACACACATTATTCTCCACAAGAAAGTCTTGAGCTCAAATCTGGTTATCTTGTGTGAGAATTATTTTAATTTAATCTTGGAAAAACACATATCTCTTATAGATATAATCTACAATGATTTTCCTTAGACCTTGGGGTGCACAGACTTTTAATACAACAGCTTTAATTATTTAATAACAACTACTCGGTAACTATCTAGAATAGCACTGCAAAATGGAAGGAGAGGGCTTGGCTGGGTTAACCGGTTTTCTAGAAAAAATCATCCAGGTATATTTGATGTTGATGCTCTTGTCCCCCCCTCTCTACAGTTACCGTGGATTCCTGAGACAAGGAATCTTTGTTACTTCACCATTAGCTACTATTCCCAAAACTCCACCAACCGCAAGATGATAATAATCCTGGCACATATCCACCCCCATGTTTCTAAGTTTTCTGTCAATAACAAAACAAAAAGAAAGAAAAAAAATATGAAAAGGTGCAGAGACCTTGCCCAGCTTCCAGCTGGTTTCGGCAGCTTTGAACTTACGCAAGACCCCGTGTTTATACAACCCAAGAATCTTTGGGCAGGATGTAATCAACCTCAAGGCTGCTCAGAAACCCAGCGACAATGACTTCAGCTGCCAAACGGAATAACGAAGTTCCTAATCAGCTCTTCCTCTGTCGAAGGCAGAGCTAACTCACTGTGTGAGCTTTCGCTGGCTGCCGGAGCAACGAGCACCGAGGAGAAAGACAAATCCCACTTACCCCTCCCTAGAGTCTGCAGTTAAGTGTCACAATCTCGCCGGAAGTCGAGGCCCATTCCAGAAGGTGCAGGCAGGATCCAGGAAGACTCAGAGCCTCAAAATTCCAGGCGTGAAGTGACCCGGACAGAGGGACTTCACTTGGCAGCAAATCTATGCGTTATCACTTTTCCTTTTCACCAAGTTGCCTTCCTTCTGAAGACAGAGCTGTTAAATACCTCTTAGGCACTCCCCCAACCCAAATCTTTCCTTCCTTTTTTTTTTTTTCTTCCAAAATACCAGCCAGCACCTTCCCCTGAAGGACACGGAGGATTGGGGTGGAAATAACGAGAAGGGCCCTTCGGGGCAGCTTCCTCCAGAAGCCCTGCACCTACCTTGCCAGGCCTTGGCCGCTCAGTCTGCATGGGCTGGGTGTGAGAAAAGATCCGCTGTGATGGCTTCTCCACGGTCACCAGAAAGACGGGACCTGGGATGCTTGTCCTTTAAGTGTCTCTAAACATGGTTTGCATAGTTGGATCTCAGCTTATCTGTGCCTTTCGGCGTTCTTTTCCATACATGGCTCTTTTCCCAACAGTAACTCCAAGCTGTCGACAAGGAGCTATCTCGCAGCCCCCTGCTTCATGCGACACACGATGATAAAAATACACAACGTCTTGCAGCCGGGCCCGGCTCCCGCCCAGTGAGCCAGCCAGGATGCGCTCGTGCAAACGCACCTCGGAGGCTGGCTGGCCTTTCAGCTCCCCAGATTTTGGAGCAGGACCGGGTTGGTTTCTCCCTGACTCCCGCAGGAAGCCTGGAGGGCGTGAGCGCGTACAGGTTTACAAACGACGCCGAGGCACAACTGTATTTCCTCATCAGAGTCCTCATCCCGCGAGCTCTTAAGAATGGGACGTGTCTGGGAACGTATGAGTGAAAGGACGAATCTGGAGACGTGTGGCTGAGCAAACAGTGTGTGTGAATGGACAGGCCTCTTCTCCGTGTATTTCTTTTACTGGAAATGGTTGTTTAACGGTCCGAATTATTTGTCTTAAAGGAAAAGGGCCCACATAATCAAAATTTCTGAGAGAGAGGTGGCTGGTTCTTCAATAGCTTCTTAGGTGGGTCGCTGTGCCAGTCTCAGTAAGTTATAATGTCTTGCACCTGGTCTGAGATGTGAGAAGCTTTTTGAAGTTAAAGAATACAAACCCAAATAGGATAAAGTATTGTTACATTTGTTAACTTTCAGACTTTATTTATTTATGGAGAAAACTCAGACTTAATTCCTGGGGTTTTCAATGATTTGCTGTACAATTCCTTGATGCATTAAATCTCAAATTCTTTTCCTTTCTTTCTTCGTCAGACACTTTGCATGATGCGCAATCAAGACCTGAATCTCTGGGAAGGATGTTTCCCTGCTATGCTAGAAGAGAGGTCTTTTCTTACTGAGTGACTTATCCCTGAAGCTTACGTATGAAAGTTAGCTCTCATTTTTAAAATTCATCTTTTTTCCCCAATTTGTTGCTAGTCTTCTATAATAAGAGGTCAAAATATTGGGGAAGGGATAGGAATTTATCAATCATGATTTCCCTTTGTGATTTTTTTTAAAAAATTATGTTAAAACTCTTACATTCTCTTATCTCAAGAAGTGAAAATAAGTTCAAGACAGTCAGGTTTTGCTTTACTGTATGAAATGACATGGGCTTGCATATTTCAGCAGAAATCAGCAGAGAAAGAAAGGGGCTGGGATAAAACAGTCTGGCCAAATGACAACAGTTGCCAGTGACTGGTAGACTTGAAGGTTCATTGTACACCTTTCTCTACTTTAAAAAATCCAATTAAAAATCTAAAGAGAACAGAGAAATGAAAACAAATATCAAACAGATGCATTAATGACAAGTTCGAGGAATCTGAAAGTCGAGTAATCTCTATTACAAAAGCACCAAGGTCAAAACAAGAAGGGGTAGAATTAAGTCTGACTGCTCAAAATATTTTGATATTCTAACCTCTTTTTCTAATCTTCTAAACGTATTTTACATGATATCAATAATTTATGGTTAACAAATTAACATATTCATAAAGCTAACCCTACTGTAGTCCGGGGTTCAATATGGTCAGTGGTTAAACTAACTGGAAGAAATTCAAGAACCCTCATTTTTTTGTCTTTTCCCCCCAAGTTTTAAAAATTTCCAAGGAAAACTCTTTAGCCTATTGTACTTGACAGCTAGTAATGACAGCTGAATGAAGTTCTGGCCAAGCAGGTGTCAACAGGAGGAATCCCCTGGGTGGGACTTCAGGAAAGGTTTTATTGGTCTATTATAATGGGACAGCTTAGCATTTAGCTCTCTTGTTCTTGCACCTTTTCCATCCATATCTTCCTAGAGAATAACTCTGAAGCCTCAGAGTTCAGCCAAAGGGGACAAGCACAGACATGAACACCTGCAAGCTAAAGCAGGTGGAACGGACAGAAAGAACTTCAGTTCTTCCCAAAGTTGCTGAATAGCTTAGCTACCACTCTGAACATCATGCCGTGAGAGAAAAACAAAGACTTAATATAACCTGGACTCCAGGTTATGAACTCAAGGCTCAAATTCTTAGGCTATGCTCTGGTGTTTGTTACTGACTGTGCGATGTTGATCATGTCAGATTTCTATGTCCTCCTAGTCAAGAGAACACTTGATCTCTTTGGCATAGGTTTATTCCATGAAATAAGGTGTGTAATATATCTTCATATGTTGTAAGCAATAGTATCAATGCAGGTGTTGATTGTTTAACGCATGAATTGGTTGATATGTAGCAACCACAGTGACTCTGGGGCTAAATATAGCAAAATTCAGGAGTCTGCTTTCTGTCCAGAGAATTTGCAGATACTTATTTTGACACGCTGAACTTCAAACCTCTTGGGAATTCTGCTCTGGAGTTATCAACATCCAAGGTATGTGCAGCTTGTATATTGCAAAGGGCGTTTGCCATTTTGGGTTTGCCAAATCAAATTGGCATGTTCCTAGGGAGGTTTGACGTGGAAGGAGGCCAGTTTCCTGCCTCTCTGCAGAGAGAGATTGCTTCAGGGAGGATGGAAAGCCCACAAGATTCCTTTCTATCTTGCTCCTTTTCTATGTTGGAGGCTGCTATGGGGCTTCCGTAGAGGAAAAGATCTTCTGGTAAAGATGGTTAAGCTTTACCATGTTGGCAGGGGAAGAGGTTGAGTGGTTTCCTATGAGTCTTGCAATATGGACGTTAATATCTCAAAGTCTATTTGCCTGATTAGAACAGAGGGAAGAAGAAAGAACAGTTATTGGGCTTTTGTTTCTTATGGGATACTTTGCACAAGGCTGTATCTTTGAATGAGATATTCTGTGCTTTGCTTCAGTCTGAGTCAGAAGAACACAGGCCCCAACTTCTGCAAATAGCTTAATGTCTCTTCCTGCCTGAAGTATTTACTAACTTTACTATCAAGAATTTTGATTCCTTATTTCTTGGGCTTTGGCTTTCCATTGTGAACTCCTGGAGGATAAGAGATCTACGTTATAGGCTTTTGTATCTCTAGCATCCTTCATGGTCTATAAGCAAACATTAATCTGAGCCTATTGAAGAATGAAGGGCATTGTTAAAAGAGTGAAGAATGGGTAAATTGTTAATAGTTAATACTAACTAGTGACCTTTAGATTCACAGCTTTCTCTATTGGGTGAGATGCATAAATCTCAAAGACCCTACTATCTACTTGGATAAAGTCTCTTCACTCAAAAGAGACAGAAGAAAAAGCACCCAAAATCAACAGCATCCTGATTTAGCTGGTAGACTACCGCAGGATTTCTTCACTTTATTAGATTTTTCTCCATAATTATTATTTTCATTAGTACATGTGTGTAAACCTGCTGTAATCTGCCCAGCTAAACCGCAATACTACAAATGTGCATTTTCTTCTGTCTCCTTCGAGTGAAGAGACCTTCATCCAGATAGACAGTCACAATGTAGACACTGCTCATTGAGAAAAAATACATGACACAAATTCTTGGTACAAAAAGAGAGATTAATGATTGTAATTTTAAAAAATAAGTCACAAATATTCAATTGATGGTGACTTCATTTATTTCCTTTCTTTGCCTATAAGTATGGAGAAATTTTTTTATGAAAGACGTCATCAGGTATATAGCAAACACTCAAAGGATTTGAAGACAAAATGAATAGTGAGCGGCTCGATTGCAATATTAAAAGTGATTATGCTGAATAAATAAGTAGCAGAAATTCAAGTAAATAATTTCTCTATATTTTTTTCTTTTTGCATCAGGGGTTGAATTGAGGATAAAGGGAAGATGTCATCAGACCCTCAGTCGCGTCTGTATGCAGAAAGAATGGATAAAGACTGAGAAAGAGGAAACAAAGGTTAAGTAAGGCTCTCACTTACCCTTGAGAAACTATCATTGGGAAAGATTCCTAAGGCTTTCTTGACCTGTTTCTGTCACCATCATCATCAAAATAATTAAATTTTGTTTATTTTAGGTTCACTTAGAACAATGTCCAGACATCTTTTTTATAAAACCGGTTTTATTAAGACATAAACCATTTATCATAAAATTGATGGAGGTAAGGCACACACTTTAATGGTCTTCCATGTCTTAAAGGTATGTATCCCAGGCATGAGTAGAACATTTTTATCACCTGTCCCCAATCCAGCCCTGAGCAGCCACCTTTCTCTTCACACAGACTTCCTCATTTTGTACTTTTTTGCCTGCATGGAATATTGAACTCAATTCTTTCATTTAGCATAATATTTTAAAAATTCATCTACTTGTGAATTGACTATTCTTTCTGGCTGAATTATGTATCATGTAGTTTTTGTTCCTTCATCTATTGGTAGGCTTTGGAAATAAGGCCTACCTATTGGTTACAGTGATAACTCTGCCACAAGTAATCATTTGTAAACTTTTGTACGGACAAGTGTTTGAATTACCCTTGAATATAAGTACAAGTGAAATTGTGGGGTTTTAGGGTAACCCTGGGTGTAGTTGTTTGAGGAGTCTAGAAGTCATGAGATTGTCTTCCAAAGTAATCCCTTACTTTTACATTTCCACCAGCATTAAAGGAGGGCTCAATTTCTCCACACACTCCCCGACAGGTTTTTTTTTTTTTTTTAATCTAACTTTTTGGTCCAAGTTATTGTAGTGCATGCAGTGTTTCCTCATTATAGCTTTGATTTTTATTTTTTTATGATTAAGGACATTGAAGAGACTTCGATCTACTTGATGACTATTTGTACGTGTTCCTTGGGGGACTGTTTATTAACTTCCTTAGCCCGTTTTTAAATTATTTATCTTCGCATTACTGAGTTGTAAGCATTCTTCACATATTTTAGAAACAAAGACTTTTACCGAATATGAAATTTAGTATTTCTTCCATTTTTAAAAAACTTTCTTGATGGTGTCCCTTGAGGAAGACAACTTTTTAGTTTCAATGCACTCACAATTTATTATTTTTTGATTATATCTAAAGAATCTATTGTCAAATCAAAGGTAATAGTATTTATTTCTTTGGTTTTTCTTCTAAGAATTTTAGGGTTTTAGACCTTACATTTAGGTCTTTCACTCACTTTGAGTTTTTTTTTTTTTTATAGTGAGGCAAGGATCAACTTTATTCCTTTGCATGGGAGTATCTAGTTGTTTAGATGATTAGAATTTAGTCCACTTGAGAAACTGATCATTCCTGTTGAAAATTAGTCTGCTGTAGATATATGGTTTCCTTTAGGGAGTTATCAGTTCTTTTATATTATCTAGACATCTACATTAGGGCATTACAATGGAGGTTAGATTATTATAGCTAGGTAGAAAATTTTGAAATCAGAAGATACAAGTTTGCAGTTTTTTCTTCTTCAAAAATATTTGGCTACTTGAGGTTGTTTGCAATCCGATATGAATTTTAGAACAAGACTATTTCTACAGTAGACACAACTGGGATTCTGCCAGGAAGCCATTGAATCTACCATGTAGTTTACGTGGAATTATTATCTTGATCATGGTTTATCTTCTACTTTGGAAAATGGAATATTTTTCATGTATTTAAATACTCTTTAATTCCTTTGAACAATGTTTTGTCCTTTTCAGAGTACAAATTTTGCACTTCTTTTGTTAATTTTTGTCCTATGTATACTATGAGTTTTGAAGACTAATTCATGCAACTATGAGCAGAATTTTTCTTAACTTTGTTTTCAGATTTTTCTTTGAAAATACCTAAAATATAATTTTTTGTATTATTCCAGTGTTCTGCAAACTTAGTGAATTAATTTGCTAGTGCTAATCATTGTTAATGGATTTCCTAGAAGTTTCGGTATATAAGATCATGTCATCAACCAGTAGCGCTGCTTTCTTCTTTTCTAATCTTGATTCCTGTCATTACTTTTTTTCTTGCTAATTAGCCTGTCCAGAACTTCCAGTACAGTGTTGGATGGAAACAGTGGCAACGGACTTCCTGGTTTTAGAAGGCAAGCACTCAGTCCTTCACCTTTAAGTGTGAGGGCGGCAATGGGATTTTCTTTGGTGTGTAGAGGGAATTTCTTCTATTTCTTTTTTTCTTTTAATTGAGCCAGGCCCAGTGGTGTAGGCTTCTATTTTCTATTTATTCATTTATTTTCTACAGGTGTGTAGTGCCTATACCTTTACCCTATGTGGTACTAAGGAATCAAACCCAGGGCCTTGCACTTACCAGACTTGTCAGGCAAACACTCTTAACCATTAAGTTACGCTTCCAGTCCTCCTTTTCTTTTCCTTTCTTTTCTTTTCTTCTTTTCTCTTTTCTGTTTTTCTTATTAATCATGAAATGATGCTGTGTGGAAATGCTGTGTTAGTCTCTGTTGAGTTGACCACATAATTTTCCATCAATATTTTCATTCTATTGATATAATATTTTGATTGATTTTTGGATATTAATCAAACTTGCATTTTTGGAATATCACTTGCTTTGTTATTGTACAGATTTCTTTATATATTGCTGGATTCCGTTTTCTAATGTTTTTATATGCATCATTTTATTTGATCAATAAAAATACATGCAAATGTTTTTTGTAGGAGTTTTTGTATCTGCATTAATAACACAAATAGGTCTATTATATTCTTTCTTTGTATTAAGATAACTAGCACTGGGTTTCCTACAAGCATTAGAAGATCTTCTCACATACTGTACTTTGGGGAAGAATATTTATTCCTATTAATCCTTCTTTATATGTTTGATCGAATTCAGAGTGAAGTGGTATTGGATATTTTTAATGAGTAATTTTTTGAATACCAACTCAATCTGTCAAGCTATTCAGATTTTTTTGAACCAGTTTTAAATGCTTCATATTTTTCTAGGAATTTGTTTACTTCATCTGCTTAGTTTGTCGATATACAATTGTTCATATAAGTCATTTTATTCTCATAAGAAAATATCAATATGCCAAGCCTGGCGTCACATGCCTCCAACCTCAGCACTCTGGGAGACCAGGACCGGAGGATCACCACTGGACAGCTGATCACTTCAGTGAGAATGTGTGTAAAGCTCATAAAATTAAAAATATGACTTTTAGATGTTACTGAATGTGAAGGTCCTGGGCTCTATCCACAGTATCTCATACACATAGAAAGAAAGAAAGAAAGAAAGAAAGAAAGAAAGAAAGAAAGAAAGAAAGAAAGAGAGAGAGAGAAGGGCGGAAAGAAGGAAGGAAGGAAGGAAGGAAGGAAGGAAGGAAGGAAGGAAGGAAAGAAGGAAGGAAGGAAGGAAGGAAGGAAGAAAGGAAGGAGAAAGAGAAAGCAATCTACTTTAGTTTTTTGACATTAGTAAATGTAATACATAATAATACAAGCATAATGAGAATCACCACAAAAAGGGAAGAAGAGAACGAAGGTGCATCTAACTGATGTTGAATCAGTTTAAATTTGAGGCTGATTTTTTATACCTTAAGCTGTAAATCCTAAGACAACCACCAAAATTGACTTATTAAACATCATTACGTAGGTTCCTTAAAAAACTGAAAATAGATATTCCATTTGACCCGGTCATACCTTTTCTGGGTATCTTTCCAAAAGAGATAAAAGCACCATATGACAGAGACGAAGGCACACCCGTGTTTATGGCAATACAACCAACACTAGCTAAATTGTGGAAGACGCTGAAATAGACCAACGGATACAAACTCATACATGCACGTAATGGAGTACTACTCTTCCATAAAGACAGGTAGATTTGAGTCACTTCTAGGTAAATGTACACAACTGGAGACCAGCACGTTTAATGAAGTGAGTCAGACTCAGGAGGTTAAATATTGCATGGTTTCCGTAATATGAGAAACCCAGAGGACAAATACATAATAGAGTCCAATGGGCAAGGTGTTGGGAGCCAGAAGTGA
Source organism: Ctenodactylus gundi (assembly GCA_004027205.1). Classification (NCBI taxonomy): domain Eukaryota; kingdom Metazoa; phylum Chordata; class Mammalia; order Rodentia; family Ctenodactylidae; genus Ctenodactylus; species Ctenodactylus gundi. The sequence continues at coordinate 37,720 of PVKB01002625.1, read as the reverse complement.
CTAGGGAGGGCCAGAGGGAAAAAGCAGGCAGCGGAAGGCAGGCAAAAAATTCCCAGGTTCAATCTTACCATTGTGCATTGCACATGTAAACTAGCAAAAACGGAGAAAAATTAAATAAAATGTAAAATAAGAAAAACATTCATATGGCCCTTCTAGTTTTCCTTTGGTTGCTCTTTGCATGAAAATTCACTCCCATTATTATATTTTTCAATCTATTTGCGTCTTTAAATTCCAGGTGTGTTTTCTATAAGCAATACAAATACCACGTATCATTCGGTCAAGTGTTTAGTTTTTAAAATCTAGCCTGAAAATCTTTGCCTTTTGATGAGATTATGTAATGCCCGATTTTTTTCAACTTATTTTGATTTTGACAACATCCCTGGAATAAACAACTTGCAAAGGTCTTTTCTGGGACTTGTAATATCCAAGCCATGGTGTTCACCCACATCTAACGCTACTAATTGACATACCTGGGTTTCTGTTTCCATATTACTTTTTGTTGACTATACCTCTCTTGTCTAATTTTGCATTTTTATTCCTGCTTATTGCTTTCTTTTGCTTTTAGTAGGTATTTTCTACTGTAGCAGGTAAATTTTTATATTTTCACAATATTTTCAGTGGTTTCTCTAGAGCTTACTATGTAAATCTTGTCAGAAATCAGCATCAAATTTAAACCTGTTTAATTCTAGTGATATGCAGATTTATTCATTTTTCTCTATTTTTAGTTTTCACCACAATGGATACCATGGGTATTAGTGTCACGAATCTAAAACTACGTTTTTAAAATTATTTTACCATTTCTGCTCATTTTTATTTCAATAGAGCTTTTTCCTCAGTACTTTCTTGTGCTATGATCAGCAAATGAAACCGTGGATTAGATAGTGCATATATTTCTACAGTTTTATTTGTTATGGGATCAATAGTACATTATATACATAGCATATAAAATTGAGTGAAATTCCTCTTTAAAACTAGCTTACGTGGTGCTGGCTGAGGAACCAGCTGTTAATCTTACTGATTCTCCTTTGTATCAGACACACTTCCTTTGGCCACTGTCAAGACTTAGCCTCAAGTTTTTACTTTCACCATTTTTATGTGATGTGTCTATTTTCTCTGGAATACATTTGGGTTAGTGCTTTCCAATACATCTAAGAAGTTTTGAATAACTTATCTTCCAACAATGTATTTTCTTCTCTCTCTCTCTCGTCGTCGTCCTCTTCTTCCTCTTCTCCTTCTCCTTCTCCTCCTTCTTCCTTTTCTTCTTTTTCATATTCCTATAATTAACATGTTGATATACTTTTCTTCACTTTTCCTTGAATAATTTCTAATACTCTTTTCTAGTACACTGATTCTTTTCTTCCAGTTCCAATCTAATATTGTGCTATTCTAGTGAAATTTCATCTCAATTATTGTACTTATCGGTTCCGTGTGGTTCTCAAAAACTTTATGCGATATTTTTTTTCTGATCCCAGAACCATTCTTTCCGGCTGTCTTATTTCTTCTCATTTCCATCCTACAAATGATCTGGGCTACAGCAGAGGATGTATCTCCATTAGATCATGGACTTCTTTCGGTATCCAAATTCCACTCTTCTTCGTGAATGCTGTTAGGCTGCAGACTTTGCCCTCAGTTGAAAATATAGCGTCAGTCCCTTTAGAAAGAATTTAAAGCCATCTGTCTTATGGCTTGGATTTTCTTCTCAGGCAAAAATCCCTGAGCCAGGGTCCTGGAGCTGAGTGTAAAAAAATCATAGAAAGATTCTTCTGAGTGACACTCTAAGCAACTGGGAGCATGACGAAGGGAGGGCACGCCATCTTGATTTTCCCACCTTGTCTCCTCTGATGTAGAATAATCACCACTGTAAGAGCAGAAGAAAGAACTATCAGGGACTCGGTAGGCTCCATTTTACTAGTTGGTATTAGGTGGGTAGGAGAATCTCTGCTCTTAAACGTATCTGCCCAGGATTTAGTCTGTGCAACAGGCATTTAGCGGGGGGAAGAAAACCCTCTAGCTGGAAGATGGGGGAAGAGAAGATCTGAATTCTTGGCTCCTGAAGTCTAAAGTGGAGTCCATACCTCGCTGAAATCGGAAGGCAAAAGCAAGAACTATTCTTGGTTCAAGCACCAAATACCTTTGCCTTTATTACTAAATTGTTAGAGATTTTTCTTGAACTGATATTTATTCAATTGCTATTTGCTTTCAGGACAATTTGAAGAGGCCTTACTTACAGAAACATGATTTCCACTGGGGAGCGAACCAGAGAAACTTCGTTTGTTGTCATACCGGTGGTTCATTTACCCAGATCCCCTTCACAACCACATCATGACGTAATGAGGTGAGCGCCCTGGCGGAGCAGTCGTATCTTCCACATCTTCAGAGCTGAGAGCCCAGGACAGTCTCTGGCATGCATTAGGTACTCAATTAAATTTTACTGAATTACATTTTTAAAAGCTTAACCAGGTCTTTACATTTTTAGATTTTTAAATCTTCAGTGTGGTTATACTTTCATTATTTAATTTTTCCCACATTTTATTGATATGTATACTTGCAAAATTCAAGGTTTACAATGGAGTTGAGCATTTTGTGCACATACGTATCTTGTCAAGGTGACAAGGGCTTTCCCACTCTCCTTTTGGCCCTCCCCCTACCCACCCCTCCCTCCCTCCTCCCCCTCCCTCCTCCCCTCTTTCACTTTGTCTTTCGTCTTAAGTTCCATAGGAGTTGTGGTCTGGGTCTCTCATATCAGAGAGACCATTCGATGTTTCACCTTCTGCTTCTGACTCACTTCACTAAGCATGATGTTCTCAAGTTTCTTCCATTTGCCTGCAAAAGCCTCCACGCTATTGGACTTTATTGATGTGTAGTATTCCGTTGTGTAATTTTACCAACACATCTTGTTTTCAACATGAGAGATCAGAGGCATAATTTGTTTATCAGTGCACAGAAGCCAGTAAATTCTCCAAAAGACATAACTAGCTCCCTTACTCTTTTGCTGTTGTCTGATTTCCCATTTATCCTTAAGATAAATCACGAAGCAGAGAAATCCGTCTCATAAACAGCAAGAATACCAGTATCTGCTCCTCTAGGGGTCTATGATTTCCGTTGCTCCCAAAGCTTTAAGAAAAACACATCATTTGCTAGACCTTTCAGCAGAGTTGTGATTCAGGTGTAATTGGACGACCCTTAACCTAGAAGGCAGGAGGCTTCTCCTCAGAGATCAGCTAAGCTAAGAGTATCTTTTCCCTGGTCAAGTTTCTGTAATTTGCATTTGTCTCTATTGTTTGAAAATGGATTGAAGAATCCAGCCAGAAGTGGTTACAATCAAAGATTTCCATTCAAGCCAGGTAAAATGGCGGAGTGTTAGTTGACAAAGTAAAGGTTCCTATTGGTCCAAATTTAGCATTTGTCCATCTTGTAAGTGAAATGAAAGGACAGATGACTATTTAAATTGAACAAAGGAGGCACATATATCCTTGGGACCCCAGGAGGACTTCAGACAGCAAGGATTATTATCACACACCCCCCTGCTTCAACAACGGACAATTAACTTCCAAGAGTTCTGATATTTTCAGGTTATTGTGCATCAGCTCAACAAATTAGACTCCCAACACACAATTTCTCTCACTGTCTATACTACAGCTACTTCTTCCTCCTCCGAATTTTCACTTCATTACATTTTCTATACATTAAAATATTTCTTGCCCTGCTTTCTGGTATTTTTTTTTTTAACTCTGTGAGATTGTAAGGTCTCTTTGGCTAAGATTTATGCTGATTTTAAAACTCTGATGTATTTATCCTGGTGTTTGTATAATATACTAGGTCCACAATAAATACATATTGAATGAACACGACAACAATGTAACATGAATGAAATATTTATTTCCCCTACACTGCAGTAGCAAATGGACTTTCATAGGGGCAAGTCTACTTTAAGGCAAACTGATTAAGAGGCTCAGCTTTTACTACACAACTGTGCCTCTCAATCGTGGTACGTAATCTCTCTTCCTCCTACTTTGAGAATTACAGCAACCACTTGTCACACATGAATATACTTCTGACTCATACATGCAAATTTGATTTATGCAAACATAAACTTCAGGGTATTCAGACTCATTTTTAGGAGGAAAAAGCCCTACCTTCTCTGTCTCTTTTCCTCTTTCTGGGATCAGGAACGGGACCTTTGCACTGAGCTACACCCTCAGCTCAGTTTTCATTTTTCATTTTGAGACAGGATTTCATGAAGTCACTAAATTGCCCGGGCTGGGCTTGAATTTGCAATCCTCCTGTCTCTGCCTTGCAGAGGGCTGGGATTATCAGACTGTGCCACTGAGCCCAGCTGAGAATGTTCTTTTCTAAGAAAAGATTTTCGTGATCTCTCGATCATCTCACCTGTTTTAAAAGAAGCTTTGTAGGATGATGTCACAGAAACACTGGAGAATATGGTGTGCTTACAATGAATTAGTTAACTATATATGCTGGTTATTATTGATTAGGCATTTTAGGTCAACCAATTAAATGCTATTTCAGTAGCCCACCAATCTTCTCATAATTGGCAATGTAAACTCCAGTTCATATTTTTTTTTAATTTGACAAAGTGTCTCATTAAGTCACTAAAATGCCCAGAACAGGTTCAAAGACATTTGTCTTTTTTCCACCAATCTTGAATTTAAGTCACTACAATTTCTTAAGATTGTCTGAAATACCTTTCGAGTCTAGGACTTTTTCAAGCTCATCCTCAGGGCATTCTTTTGGGGAAAGAGCCCCTGGTTTACCTTCAACAATCAGCTTCTTCTTACACAAGTTCATTTCCCCTTTGAGTTATAAATGATCACAGGTAAAATTTAATTTTTATTGATGCCCTGCCCAGTTCTATCTCCTCTCACTCTTGCCCCATAACTCATTCTCTAATCCTAATGAACTTTGGTTTTTGGTATCAGGAGTGGGATATGAGTAACTTTAATGAACTTGAAATTACATTTCACACACAACCTTTTCACTGTGGCTAGGTCTTTGCACACCTTTTTCTGAAATTTCTTCTCTGTTTGAAGTACTGTTCATATTTCAAAGTCAAACTACAATTCACTGTAAAACATGCTAAAGAATTCTAGTTTCCTATTGAATTTTGCTAATGATTCTTCATACATTTTCTAGTGCCCTATTGACTCATTATATCATGAATTTCTTGAGTGTGAAGACTGAGCCTTACTTGATATCATACCTCTGTTATGTACACATGGATGTTGGATGCTTCATAAGTGTACAACATTAAGTGGAAGGGTCTATGACAGATTGGCTAAAGAGACTGGAATTCACCAGGGACAACAGCAGCCAGAGAATCTTTTTCATCTAGGAAGTGAATGACTCAGTGATATGAAGCAGCCAGCTGTTGTTATTTATGCCAACTTAGAGCTTAGAGTTTTGGTTATTTCAGAATTAACTATCATTATCTCTCTTTTGCCGAATGGGTAAGTTGAACACTAGCCCTGGACGACTGTGGTGTTGAAGTTTTTGATTGAATGTAAAAGGTAGCTTTGTTGGCCAAGCTATGCAGGTTCAATATAGTTCCATGGCCAACACTTTCCCGAGTTGGCCCAGCCTCTTCCAAATCCCAGCACTAGTGGGATGTCCCCTGTTCTTGATATCCACTGAGAATATTAGCATTTACAGAAATAAAGTCCTGAACTTTCAATTTGATTTTTCTTCTGACCTTTAATGTTTCCTCTTATTAAACTATGTGCTTTCCTGTCTAGTTTCTTCTCTCCAGACTAAACAAATGACTTTCAGTTCTATCTTTCCCTCTGCTTCAGTATCTCCACAGACTGATGGCTTTATAGCTAGTTGCTTGACTCTGGTGCAAGATTTTGGCAGCTGAACCCAAAGGATGTATTCAAAGCCTACATACACTTAATAAAGAAATTTAGGAGTTGGTAGGTTAAGCATGTTTGACAGAGACTTGTTGGGGTCTTCAGGGCCCCAGAGCCTCAGCATCACCAACCTTGGCCAAGTTCCTTCCTTCCCATGAAGAAGTGTTACTGTTTGTAAATTAAGCCAAGTGTTACTGCTTGTAATTTGAGCCAGGTGTTGTTTTGCTTAAAACCCCAGGAACTGCTCCTTATCGCATCCTCCTGCCTCTACTCATTTCCTCCCCCTGCATGACCCCTCGCCCCCAGGTTGAGGCCTTGCTGATTGGCCCAAGATAGCTTCATCAGTCTATTTAAGCCCCTGTACTTCCTAAATAAAATGAGACTGCGTTCACTGAAACGACTCCCAGAGTGTGCTACTCTGTCCTCCGACCCTTCCTCAGCTGCTCCGGGGGTCCCAGTGGGATGGAGACCCCTACAGAGACTGAGGGTATTCTTACGTCTCCCTTTTAGATTTCTGACTTATTTCTTTGAGTGGATGGTGAGGACAGTCAAAATCAAATTATGACTTTGCAACTACCTGCTTAATATTTTTAAATCCTTCCTTGAATCTTGTAAAATAAAGTATAATATTTAATTTGATTCTCAAAATATTTCAAGTACAATCTCATCACTGGTCATCCACCCATCAAAGCCCTTTGACCCACTGTAAATGACTTGCAGAACCTGTGTAATGTGGCCTCTTGGAAAGTCTCAGACGTCTTCGTCTTCACTGTGCTATGTCCACCATGCCACTTTTTTCTCCTTGGAATACCCTTCATTCTCTCCTTTAGTTATCTAGCTCTGTGAATTGGATATTTAGACAAACTTCTCACATCTCTGCCTTCTTCATCCATAAGTGTAAGGTAATTCTGCTTTTTTTTTTTTTGGCTGGGAGGGGGGCGCTTTTCAATCTGGTTTCTAGTTCCCTACCATCATGGAATAGGTACCCTTGTGCCAAGGACTGAGCACAAAGCAGACATTCAGTGCAACAGTGAACAGAGTAAGCGATTGACGGGGCGAATGAACAATTCTTTCTGATCTGAAAGATGAAGGAAACATTTTATACAATACTTGCTTTGTTTTCAATGCGTCTCCATGAATCTCCAGCTCCTGAAGCAGGGAAAGGAGGGAAGCGCAAATGCCGGCACAGGTGAAATAACAAGCACACGTGTCCTGAGTTCTGGAGTGAACGAACAATAAATCGGAATTCGGGAATTCCATGTGTGCAGAATAATGTAAGACCCAAGAAGCAACACTGGAGAATCTGGTGCTGGGGGACCTCACTTTGGCTAAGGATCAAAGAAATTTCAGAATAGTGGAAACATAAAGGCAAGCTCATGTGAAAAGATCAGCATTTTGACTTTGGATGTGTTACATGAAGAAGCTATAACTCTATCAAAATTGGTTTGTGTACATGAAGCCTTTGGCTCCATGCCTAGTGTTCTTGATGATAATAGAACATAAGAATGATTCTAAACTCATGTTTTATAAAGACAAATAGATTTCTTTCTGTTATCACTTGACAGCCTGCAAAAAATTATGCCTAATGCTATCCTAAATGGACATCTGACTTTGTAAGTTGACTATTCAGTCTCATATACAGCATGTTAGAATGGAAGGAAGATATATAATCACTGGTCAAATCATATTGGAGTGTTAGATTTTTAACTAGTTTAAACAAATGATCTGACGTATTTGTATAATCATTGGCATTTTAAATTCTGCTCAAAACATTGGAAAGTCACTATAAGAGAATAACCAGAAGACTTCACCCTATTGTAATAGTCTCAAATAACAAAAATATTTGTTTTATGTAACATTGGCATGGTTGACTGATTTGATGACTTTGATTATATATTCTTATATTTCAGATTGCACCATCAAATCACCTTTGCGAATTTAGATCTAAGCCAGCAATTTCTATGAAATGATCATGAACGGAACCACCACAGTTGTGATGTCTACACGGGGTTTGATTTTATGTTTCTGTGTCACTGAAAACAACAGGTTTGTTTGTGACCACTTCTGTAATTCATAATCAGCAATAGATACATTCTGTCTCTTTTGAGACAGGGTCTCATTCTGTAGTTCAGGCTTGGCCTGACTTCCATTTGTAGTCCAGGCTGGCCTTAAACTCACAGTAGTCCACCTGCCTCAGTAGCCAAAGTACTCCCAAGTACAGGCCTGTACGGCCACACCTGGCTTATGCGGTGCTGGGGAATCAAACTCAGGGCTAGGTAAGTGCTCTAACCTCAGTAGTCTTCCTCTGGCCCTGAATATTTACTATTAATTTATAAAGAAAATATGTGAATTCCTAATTTTTGAGCTTCTGGAAAAACTGGGATAGAAATTCCAAATGAGTATCAATCTTCTCCTAGGCTCCAAGGTCTGTAGCTTGCCATCACAGGAGTCCAATGAGACTCCTTTGCCTTTGTGTGAAATACAAGGGCCTCCCTCTAGGAGAAAACCCCATGGATGTACATTTTGTGTTTGTTTAAGTATTGTCTAGCAAAACATTGCAAAACAAAGTGGAATCCAATTACTTTGGTCCCTGTTGGGATGAGATTACTTTATAATGTAGATTATTCCTGAGCTTAGAAGCCATGCCTATTACGTACCTTATAATCTATTTATAATACCGAACAAAGTATTAGACTAATAAGTATAATACTAGGTAAATATTTCACTTAATCTCCTCCAGTTTTGTGGCTGTTAAGAATAATTGTCCTCAGACATTTACTGTGAAGATGACTATGCAAATCTGTGTCAGTTATTTCTGATAGAAGATCAGTTAAGTTATTCCCTCTTCCTATGCAGACAATGTGCTTTGGCTTGGTCACATCCATGAGCGTATCTGTCTAGAACAGGCAGAGATGTGAATTCTAAATGAATTACAACAAAGAATATCAGATTTGCTTACTCTTTTGAAAACTATTGTATTTATATAATTGAATTATCGTAGGCAAAGTTTGAAAAGATGAACTGAAAAACAGGTAGCCAATGCCAATGTTTCGGTTGGACAACTAAGTACAGAGGAAAAAATATGAGTGTGTGTAAAGTTTGTTCTCTGCACTGTAGATGGACTCTAGGAAACATGTCAGGGAAAGGGGTAGAGACATTGATAAATAAGGAAGCATCCTGGCCAGTCAGTTGGAAAGAGATTGGATAGAGTAGGCTAAGGTTAAATTGTTACAAACATGAAACGATCAAGTAAGGATGATGCAGCTGATGAGGAAAGGTAGTTCTCTAAGTATACCTGGCCATTATTTCTGAAAGAAAATCAAAAGGCTTTATAAAAACATCAGGTTACTAATTTTTGTTTCTTTTTTTAATGAGCTAAGCACGTCTGAAAGCACATTAGAGCTACCCCAACCCATAAATTATTAAATGTTGTCTACTCATTCAAACATGAAAAAGGCATAGAAAATATTGAGAAAGACACACACATTAGAGATGAATAGTGCGTCAAATCACTGCAAAAATGGAGATAGTTTAGGACTAGTCACAAGCTATTTTAATAAGACTACTTGCGGAGGGAAACCAAGCTCAGTAAGTTACTCTGTTTCTCTTTAGTCTTTTCTTGGTGAATGTAAAATTGAACCACATTTGATGGAGAGACAGAACGTCTGTGTCAGCATACTCAATAAATTTCTTCCTCACAGTATAGATAAATGGAAATTATAGCTTCAGAGACAGCATCAATCATTGTGATTTGTTAACAACTTGCGACAATCAAACAACACAGGTAAGTGTGATAAGATGACTAAGTGTCACCCCATGCCTGTGTATTTGTGTCAAGCTCAGAAGATGACAAAACTCACAGAAGTGTGTTCTGACCAAGGAGCAGCTAAAAATGGTAACAAAACAATATGGACTAAACAGGAACCGAAGGTTTATTTTGAAGGAGATTAACTGTTGTCCAATTGCGTCACTGAATAATTGCAGCTGAAAATAAATGTAAACATAATCCATTGTGATACTAGGTATGCAGTTATAGAGAGCTATCTTGTTTCCTGTTTCTTCATGGCCATGTTCATCTGTGTCCATCGACGGTAATACTGCATAGTGACGAGGAAACAAAATCTTTAGCATATTATTCTCATTGTTTTTAATAATAGTTTCTAAGGTCTAATAATTTGAAATTACAATGATAAAATGACTCTGAAACTAAAAGGTGCAATAGATTTGAAAGCCAAGTTGTATGTTGGACAGGTAATGATGCTTTGGCTTTATTTAGTCTTCAATACACCTCCTCTCTTTCACCAGGCACCAATTTTCAAATTTTATATTTATCTTGTAATGAATGCATAAAAAATAACAGCACAAATGTTTATGGCTATCTAGTGAGTTTGAGACCAGGCTGGGGTACAGAGAGAGACCCTGTCTCAAATGAAAAAGTTTGGAATATCCATTTTTTTTCTAGGTTAATAATTATTGGTGTATAATTGTTCGTAATTATTTCTAATGAACCCATTTCTGAGATGTCAGTTGCAATGTTTTCTCTTTCATCTCTGAATTAATTTACTTGAGTCCTCTCTTTCTTTTTCTTAGTCTAGCTAAAAATTTGTCAATTTCATCTATTTACATAACCAGTCGTTTCTTTTGTTGATCTTTTATATTGTTCTACAATTTTAGTATCTATTTCCTGTTTTATCTTAAGTATTTCTTTCCTCCTTCTAACTGTGAATTTGGTTTATTTCAGTTTTATTAACTCCTTGTGATGAGAACTGATGGGTGATTTATTTGAAATCTTCATGCTTTTCTTCTGTAGACCTTGATGGGTATAAACTTCCTCCTTAAGACAGCTTTTGCTATATCCACAGATTTTGATATACTGTTTCATTTTTATTTGCTTCAAGAAAAACTTTCATTTCCTTCTTGATTTCTTCCTCGACCAATTAATTGGTTTTTCAAGAGTAAGTTGTATAATTTCCATGTGTTTATATATTTTTCAAAATGTTTCTTGTTATTGATTTCTAGTTTTATTGCATTGTGGGCAGAAAAGATACTTAATATATTTATAAACTTGAAAATGTTATTTCGAATGCTTTTGTTGCTTATCGTATGATGTCCTCTGGAGAATGCTTCAAGTGCTTTTGAGAAAAATGTGTATTTATCAAGTGCTGGATGGAATGTTCTAGAGACGTCTGGCCTGCCCATTTTCTCAAGGGAGCACATAATAGGCTACTTATTTATTTTGTGTCTGCTTGACATGTTCATTGCTGTACATGGGGTGTTGAAGTCCTCTACTGTTATCGGATTGGGGTTTATGTGTTGCCTGAAGTTTCCAATTACCTGGCTTATACATTTGGATTCTCTGAGATTGGGTGCACATATTTGGAGTTAGTCTGACGGCTGAACTGACCCTTTATATAGTGAGCTTCCTGGCCTCTGATTCCTCTGGATGGAGAGTCGTTTTTATGTGCGATCCGCATTGGCTCCCTCTGCACAGAATGCCTTACTCCATTCTTCCCTTTCAGTCTGTGCACACGCCTTTGAACAACATGCAGTTGTGTCTTTTAATTGGAGAATTTAATCTATTCATGTTTAAGGTAATTGTTACCAGACAAGATCTTACTGTAGCCATTATGGAGCGTATTTCCTGGTTTTGTGAGCTCTGCTACCTCTCTGTATGTCTCTTACAGTCCTCCTCTGTGCTTCAGTGATCGATTCTAACAGTGTGCTTTGATTCCATGCGTGTTACTTTCGGTTTGTCTATTACAAATGTTGGCTTCAATTTGTGGTTACCATGGCTTACAAAAATATCTTTATAACAAACTATTTTAAAATCATAGTAGTATATAATATGGCTGTAAACATAAGTAAAGAAAGACAAAATTCAAACATAATACATTTACACTCTCTACTCATCTTTCTCTCTTGTTCTCTTATTTATTTATTTATTATTTTTGTGACAAGGTCTCCCTTTGTAGTCCAGTCTGGTCTTGAACTCACTATGGAGCCCAGGCTGACCCGGAACTCACAGTAATCTTACTGCCTCGGCCTCCTGAGTGCTGGGATTATAGGTGTGTACCACTAGGCCCAGCTTACGTGGTACTGGAGAATCAAACTGAAGGCCTTGCCTTTGCTAGGTAAGGGCTCTAACTGCTGAGCTCCAACATCCTCTCTTCCACATTTTGAATTTCCTGATGTCCCTGCCATTTGTTTCTGTGTTGCTTATCTCTTAACATGCCACTGTATTTATTTATTTTTCATTCTACTAACTGTATGATTTATGTTTACGAAATCAGAGTACTCTGAATTTGTATCTGTAGTTATTCCTGCCAGGAGGTTTCATACCTTCCAGTATGTTCTCTAACTCACTAATATTAAATCCCTTTTAGTTTGAGGAAGTCCCTAGGGGATTTCTCAGAGGTTAGCAGTTTTTATTTTTCCTTTAGCACTGTGACACCTCACGATGCCCTTTCCTGGCCGAATGGCTTCTGCCGAGAAGTTTGCTATCAGGTGATTTAGGACAAGGTTGTGTGTTATTTCTTCCCTGTTCATGCATTGAGGGTACACTTTATCTTTTCGCTTTGAGAATTTGGTAGTAACATGTCTTGGGATAGATTTCATTACGTTAGAGCTGACCGATGATCTTTGGTCTTCTGCTACTAGAGTATTTGTACCCTTTTCTAAGTTTGGGAAGTTTTCTTTTATGGTATCTTTGAATATGCTTCCTACACTTTTGACATTCTCAAGTTTATCTTGAAATTCATTAACTCAAATGTGAGCTGTGATCATCCTGACCACTTTCTGACACACTTTAGAAGTCTTCTTTTGTAAGCATCTGTATGAGTTTGACCGGCTATACAGAGAGCGCTGTTCCCTTCTGCCATTAAGCAGAAAGGTGGCAAAATGATGGTGAGTTCTCGGCATGTCCACCTCATTCACCAGATAAGGCATCATGTGACCAGAGTCAAAATGACCATGAGAGTCTAACATTTTAAGCCAACATAGGACATGAGGACAATTACAGTCGCACAATTGAAACTCTCACAAAAGTGGGCTTCTGGTTCTGCCTCAGAAAGTAGCATGGATAGCAAAACAAGTGACTGAAGTAAGGAGGCGCTCTCTGAAGAGAACTAAAGGCAATATGTCTTTACTGGGATAAATATTCCTAAGTTAAAATATCCACTGTACGTTTCGATCATGGTTTGCGTTTGCTCTTTCAGTGCTATCCACATTTCTCCTAACCTTTCACTTTCTTGCTCTTCGATCTTCCTTTTCTTTTTAATCCTGCTCTCCCATCTTTGAGGTCGTCATTTCTTCTGTTGGGTCTAGTTTCCCGCTGATGTCTTCTTTTGGTTTTGTATTCAGCATATTTTGTACTCAGTTCAAGGGATTCTGATTGATCTTCTAGAAACTTACTTCCACCTTTATGTTAACTTTCTCTGCCATGAAACTGAGTAACTCCTTTATGTTCTCTTGGAGTTCACCCAGTTTTCTTAAAGGAGTTGCTTAAATTCCTCATCTACCGATTTTCCCATAGAGGTTACTGTCTGGTTGACATCTGGTATCTTACCTTGTTGGTTAGTTGTTTGTTGGACAGTCATGATTCCCTGAAAGTTCAGTGCTTATCAGTGTGTGATGTTATCCGGGCCTCAAAAGATTAGATTCCAGTCTTTTAATCCGGTTTTGTTTGTGCCTGTCTTTTTAGAAATCTAAGTAGGCTGCTTATTATCTCTAAATCTGTAGTCACTTTGATATTTCACCACTAAAAAGCACCCCGCTAGATGGTTTTCTGAAAGTGGGATGCTTTCTAGCCCTCAAGAGCTACTCAAGTCCAAGTTTGTCCCAAATCTACGGTCTTGGTGCTGTTCAGCCTGAACTGGTAAATTACCTGAAAAGGGTAGTTTGTTCCTGTGAGATTCTCCCCAGAGCCTGGATAAGCTGAGGCACCTTATTCAGTTGCCACTGTCATCAGTGTGTGTTCACGCACTTTGTGATCCTGCCCTACGACGCCCATACCCCACCACACTCCTGTGCCATGGTTGCAGTCATCAACATTGCAATCCTACGTCACATGCACAACCTGTAGCCTGCCATGCCAAGGGCAACCTCACAACGCTATAGGCCACCTTTTGTCATGGTGGGCCTGATTCTGGCTTTCCAATCTAAAGTCTTTATCTCTGGTGGAAGGTGTTTCTCTTCACGGTTCTGGGAGTTGAAGGAGGACCGATATGGGTAGCTCTTTCTGTTTCTTCCTTCAATGCATTTCTTTTTTGTTATTGTTCTTGCACCGAGGGTTGAAGCCAGGACAATTTTACTGAGCTACACCCTCAGATTAAATAAAAAGGGATAGAGCAGAGTTGTTCAGGTTGGGCTTCGATTTGATCTTCCTACCTGGGTCTCCAAAAGTGCTAGGATCATATCATGGCCTCTTATCTGGCTTCCTTAGGTCCTGTGAAAGTCATTTGGTGAATGAATAGCTATGCCAACTACTGTCCCTATAGGGAGGCCCCTGATGGAGGGTCCCACTCACCCTCTTTCTTGATCCTTCTCCCACTCCTCAGTTTCTATAACATTGTTTTCTGCTCTTTTTAGTTCTATAACAAAATCATTTCACTTTTCCTGGTCCCTACCAATGCAATAATTTCATTAACATAGGCCAGAGGAGCTGCTTGACAAACATTGATTATTTACAAAACTGTAATTGTAACATTTTTTTATATTTGGATGTTCTGTAGTTTGCAAATGCACAGTAGCAAAATTTATTTTATTAAGATCTACTCTAACACAAATACGTTGTTAAAATGTATGCTTTAAGAAAACATTTCATTGCTTGGAGTCTCATCTCACATCACACATTCATACATTCTAGGCACACATGGGAAGACAGATGAGTGACGGTAGAGACAGCATCCTCCAATCTGACACTTTGCCTTTCATCTAGGATTTCTCATCTGCACAATTTTCTTTTAGAAAAACTTCCCATGTGTTTATATCATAAAACCACATGATGACTCAAACATCTTGGTTTTTTTTTCCTTTGGCTTTTCTTAAGGCAGTGTTGAGACCAGTCATCACAAAAGAATAAATAAAATCAAATTTTTCACTTCAAAGAGAATGAATTTTATTTACTTTCTTCACCCAGTTCTCCCCAACTCTCAGTAGATAATGTTATTTTTTTTTCTTCTTCAGGCATTTGTTTTAGACCTTTGGAGGCCAGCTGGAGCCAGGCAGCTTGGACTCTCCTTGGAATGGTTCTGCCTGTGCTCAGCGCTACAGCACGCCTTTTCATCTGGTTGCCTTTAAAATGCAAAGGGCAGAGACAAATTATTCAGAGCACAATCGGTGGATCCAGAATGTGAAACAGTCTCTAAGTGACAGTGTCAGGCTTCTTTCTGCCATCACGAAGCACTTGAAAAATGAGAAAGAACAGTGGGTCTTCAAGGGAGAAGAGAAAGAGCTTTGGCCCTGAGTGCCTTTATCATCAGAAGAGGGTGTTAAATCCTCCACTAAGAAAATCAATGACAGACACATCCACTCGCAACTCACTCCACTCTTGTTCAACAGTCATGCGAGATCTTACAAAGGGAGATTCTGAAAATACCCCAATATCTCCTGCGGAGGGAGTTAATGCCCATCTTTAAGGCATTTGAAGCACCAGCAGGGAAGCCATCACAACAAATAGCAGGTCTATATCACGCCCTACCTCCTCCTACACAGAGATTATATCACAGTTTACATGCAAGGAAGTTCCGAAAACACACATTTTGCTAAAGTCTGAGCAGTCTGGTAGGCCCTCCAAAGTGCCGGGGCTGCCCATGAGGTGAACTAATACTACCAATACCTGGGACTGTGAAACTTTGTTCTTTCAAACACTCCAAAGCAATTTACATGTTTAACTTAAACTTGTGTGGACATTTTGAATTGGAGCCAGAATGTTTTGACAAATCCAGAAGCTTAGAAAATGATCAGACCTCACCCTACATGGAGTTTTAACAATCTGACAAGCTCTAATTTCTTGTTGCAAGGCTGGAAAACAGGAAGCAGTGATCCCGAAATGGACGCAACCCACAAGTCTGGGCAGCGTCTCCCAGGCAGGAGGGTGGCTCCGTGGAGGTAGGAATATCATTCAAAGTCCCAAAACATTGTCACTTTCCTTATAACACCCGTCCAACCAACACGTTCAGTGGGATAACTTTAATTCAGCCATTTTCACTCAGAAACTACAGGTTAATTTACTCCAAAGTGAAAAAATCTAGTAGGGGTTCCATCACCCTCTCTAGCAGTTTACTTAAGTTTTATTTAAAAAAAAGTTCTATTTGAAGTATTTACATTTCACATCAAGACTATTATTTTAAGGTTGAGATAGCACATAAAAAGAACAGTGGAGTCTTTATGATATTAGGATTTATGCAAGATAAAGCATGTCGTTGCCATGGAGACCAGTAAATAGTCCTGATCTGAGACGCTTTCTCACACTGCCAAGGCATGGTGGAAGAAAGTCGTTCCCATAGACTTGTTTTCTCTGGCCTAAAAATACAGTAAGATTTCTATTAAAGGGCAATTAAATAAATTCTCCATGATTTTGTCTGAAGAAAACATACCCTATTATTTTCAGAACAATTAAGCAGTAAGCCCACTGAACAATACTCTGAAACTATATTTGTAGGCAATATTAATTACACTTACGCTCTGTCCTGTCAAAGGTCCCAGAACAGCTGTAGCTTTTTGTACTGTTCGCTCATGTAGGCTTAAAAAAGAACTTGTTTGGGGAGCATCATGGCCGTAAATTATGTCTTTTTAAGAGTTAGAAATGAATAAAGCACATCAAACTCTTAAGAAAAGTTGTGGTTTGTGAGGCATTACTCCAAATGTTTATGATGACTGTGATTTCCATTAATACTGCTTAAAGGCCTGTATTTAGGAACTTCAAAATATTACTTTCTTTCTGATCCTTATTATTCACACATCAAAATAAATGCAATTAGCCTTTACACTTAGAGCTCATTACAATTGGTTACAGAAATTTTCAAAGTAATTATATCACTGATAATTTTTCCCAGACATATTTCGAAACTGCGTGAGAAAGAGAAGCGTTAGCAATTAGTTACTCGTCTACTATTGTGTGTGCAGATGAAGGACGTGTAGGACTAGCACAGTTTCCCAAAGCACTACAGCGGATACGAGTGTGACTGGGTACAAGGATTCACACTCAAATAATTTTATAATATTCTTCTTGGTCAATAACTCTGTCATCGTAGCACTAAGCCATTTGGATTTAACTCTGTGTGCATTAACACTATTGCCTCATTTAGTTGTCAGAAGATTCTGTTGAACTACGTAGAAATTGAGGAAAATAACCTATGGGCTAAAGTTGGGTATCCCTATTGTCCAATAAAGGTTATTTAAGAATATCTGACAGACATCAAAAAGGAACCAACATGGAATTTACAATAAATTCTACCCAAACCACATTCATTTTTCCTAATTAAAAGCCTGATTTCTTCCTCACCTTTCACCTTCTTCCGGAGCCCTCACGTGGCGTCAGTAGCTTTCTTATTGCACAACTGAACCTACATTTTTGCATTAATTTGACAGATGCCAAGGCAACAAAACTATGTTGTTTTAAAAATACGCATAATTATTTTTCCTCCTGTCACCTTTCGTTGAGGTATGTTCTGTATGTAGGGTATGCACTGGGCTGTTTCCAGTTTCAGAAGTGTAACTCATCAAGACATCAATGTTAACTAAGTAAAATACATGCGAGTTAATTGACTCTGCTTTTGGAGTTCTCAAGTGCATGTTTCCTCTTTCTTAAACATCATTTTTTTTCATGAAGACCAGTCGCTCCCTGAACATTCATTTATAAAAGCTGTCACTACATCTCACAAGGAGCTCGTTTTTCTCACTGTCCCTGGAGGAGCGACTACTGTTTGTTCCCACTACCCAGTTCCCCGGGGCTAAATGTTTTATGTCTGTACTCAGCTTCCTCCTGTCTTACCCTTTATTCCCACAAGCCACCTCATGACCCACCACAATTTTTATTTTCTGTTTCAACTAGAGTTGGCTTCTCACATTTGCAACCAAAGAAATGTGCTTGTTACACAAAAGTTACAATTGGCACCATTTCTCCATTTGAGCAATACTTTAAAGTAGCCAAATACTTTTGTCATCCATTTTTTTATTATAGAACTATTATGCTTTCCTTAAATTACTATCCTTCCTTTATTCTGCGATTCTGCACATGTTGCGTAGTCCCACGTGGTTTTTCTGATTACAGTTTGCCACCTTATCTTCATTTTTTCTAAGTCAAATGAGTAAAAAAAAAAAAAAGCAAGACTACAATCTATAGGAATACTGGCGGTTTTCAGACTCTACCAGGCTCGCTCACACTGGGGGCTTTTTACACGGACACTGTAGTACTCACTGCCACGCTTATTTAGGAGACAGAAAGAGAAGAACCGGTAGCGCAGATAGTTTACCTAAATCAAGTCCTTAGTCTGTTTTCTGGCCTAGAAATCTTTGCCTCTTCTCATTGACCTGCCTAATCAGATGAGTGACTTCCCTGGTCTTCGTTCTGAAGCGGCACGTAACTCTTCCTCCTCTGTGTGGCCTGCTAATGTGAGCCTTGGCGCCCGAGACCCTCCTTGGCGAAGGCTGAGTTTGCATCGACATGAAAAGCCAAGTTTCTCTATCCCTGCATGGGACTTAGGTCTCTTCCTATCAAACACTGAGTGTAAAGAGGTGCTGGCCCATCTCGGGAAATCGTGGGCAGTATGATTAGGGAACAAGGGGTAAGAGTGTGTCCCTAAGAGCTAAGGACTAGTTCACTTCTCCGACATCTGTGCATGTGAAATAATCCCCATCTTCTTGGTGCCTAGGCAAGATTTAAGGTCAGAACGCAAGCATTGCACATTATCTAACCCCTTTATTAATTATTTGTGTTTTTTCCTCCTTTTCCTCCTTCTGAACACAACTTAATGGCAGGAAGATGGGAAATTAAGACAAAATCATTAGGTTGAAGATGGCATCCTGCAATCCAGCCCACTCCCCTTGCATAATCACCCAGCCCTAGAAGCAAGTTGTCCAACAGGTCCCTGAGTCTCCTGCCCGGAGCCCCTCCCTTCTCTATCTTGTGTCCAATAGGGACCGTACTCAGTCATTAAATGATTTTATCTCCCTAAGACTTCAGTCTTTCAGCACTTGCTGCTGTGGGTGGTGAGGCTCCAATTCCTTAGCTGGGCACGCAAATTCCTTCAGATTTGGCTCCTTTCTGTGTCTTTGCTTTTTTTCTTTTTTTTCTGGCTTACCCTCAATCCTTGTCCTGCAAGCCCTGCCCACACTGCTCAGATCACACCATTGGCTTCACTCCTCAAGGCCTTCCTCAGTGTCTTTCTTTCTACTTAGATCCTACTTAATTGTTTTCGCTACTGGTTCATTAAGACCACATTCTTTAAAAAAGAAGCCCTTGGGCTCTGAACAATGAAGGGACAATTTTTCTCTGCGTCCCTAAAGTACCCTCGGCAGGTCCCTTTGCATCTGCTGTACAGGACTGAATTGGCTGGGTCACGGCTTTGTGACTCTCCCTAGATATGGAACTCCACGAAGGCACAGCATGTCATCTTGGCTCGGTATCCTCCAGGGCTTAGAAGTGGGCATGGCATATACAGAGAGATTAAACATGCTTTTAGACTTGAAAGGCATCGAATGAGACAATAGACAGGAAGATGGATGTAAAGAAGTACCTGTGGTTTGCCAGGAAGGCAGACGGGCAATTCCCATGAGCAGTGCCTCCTGGGGGAATATTTCCCCTCGCAATCTCACCTCCAATCTCTCCATTCTGCCAAAACCACACTTTCTAGTTCCCGTTGCTGATCCTAAACCCTTCCTAGACTGGAGATGGCCCTTATTTACCTCTGTAATAAACACCTGTTGGGTATCGTGTATTTTTCTTTATCCAAATCATCTCACTCCCTAAATCAATTAGCACGAAATTTCCATCTGTTCTGATATATTGTTCCCCATTAATAAGAAAAGAAAGCAGTTTATTAACCAGTACAATATCTGAACGTGGAAATCACCAATCATTGGCAGACTCGTATCAGCTGTCCTGCAGTCTTGGACTGGTGTTCTTCCAGCTCACCTCTGCGCAGAACCTTCCAGCTCTTGCATGTGCACATGACCATTTGGGATGCTCTCATAGACTTGCGAACCTTCAATATAAATTTCCTCTTGTTGATATATAATTTCTATTAATTGTGCCTAAGAACCAATACAATACAAATGTCTGTGATCAACTGAATTCAGCCTTCTGCGGTTTTCTTGGAGAATTGTGTAGATCACATCATTTTTCCTTAATATCCTCCATTTGTACAGTTAGATCCATTATTGCTTTTTTTCCCCAGTGGCCAGAGAGTCACCTTAAGGACAGAATCACCTGGATTTCCTTTCCTTTGGCTTTCAAATGGGCTCAGACAATGAGCGTGACTAGAAGGATACTGAAGGCAGTGGAAGAGGCAGTTTGGTGGCAGATCCCTCACATTTCGAGCATCTTCTCCATCCGACCATGGTCCCAGCAGTGGCTGCTCTTCTTGGCGACATCACTTCTCCTGGACAACCCGCAGCTGGAACTCCATCTCTCACTGAAATTTGTTACCACTATCTTTTGACTTTCTCTATGTGCAGAGCTAAGGAAGGTGTCTTGGAACCAGAGTACCTGACCATCTCATATATTCTTGTTTCTGAGCTCTGCCCCACCTGTAAGAAGGCCCTTCCTCAAATATTTTTCAGTTAAACTTTTTCCTGCCAAGGTCTGTCTTCTTTGCTTTTTCTTTTTTTTAACCTTCAGTCCCACGGAAAAGATATACACTTGCCAGGATGTGGCACTAAGGACTATATGATACTATTTATTAAGTGATGAAATTGACATCTATGGAGATTTAAATTACTTGTACAAGAATACATGGCCAATCAATTCACGGCCAGCTTTCCCAAACATTCATTAATGCACAGGATTAGACGGGTAGTAGAATCTGCCTTCTTCCTTCACTTTTCTTGCAACTCTCTACTGAGCGGAACCTGGCCCAATTCACCATCAGTTTCCTCTCAGCTTCCTGGAAATTTTCATGTCATCAATTCTTGCCACCACCTTAGCCACTCCTTACCTTGGGGTTTGAATAGCACTTTAAAGTACTAAGCTCAGACGATTCTCCTCTAAAATCTAACCAATAACTCCAAATTTTCCTCAGCTATGCTAAACAGTCCTCAAGTTGAGTGCACATCTAACAATTTGAGCTCATCACCCTTCTCTCTTGTACACAGCTGATGTATCCTGCTTTCAGTTCCTGAAAAACGCTGCCTTCCTCCCAACACGATACCTTGGTACATTCTGTCGCTGTCCTTAAAGTTCCTCAGAATCTTCTGCCATTTATTCTGATATTCTCTTTCCACCCTCCCAGCATTAGCTCCAAAGTCATTCCCTTGAAGAAGCTCATCACGAAAACCCCCAGATCTCGCCGGGTCTATAACCTCACCTTGTCTGAAACCTCAACTTGTCTACAATCTCTCATGACAGACTATAAGGACTCTTTACTGTGTTTCCTTGGTTCTAATTAAATGTAATATGTTCAGTCTACATTTCCACTTCTCAAGAATTAGTATGATTTCCATCCCCTCGTGCTTCATCCCCAGTGTTAGAACCAGCGCTGCACAGATGGTAAGGACTCAATAAATAATACTGAAAAGAATATGTGAATTTAAAAGAGTCAGACTCTGAGAAAGCATTGCACATGCAAGGGATGTGCAAATAATTTAGAGAGATAAAAATTGAAACTAAAGAGAACAACAGAAGCCAAATCTATAAGGGGCTTTAAAAAGATAAGAAGAATAATGGCGTTTTCCTGAGCATTGTAAGTACGATTATTATTATTATTATTATCTTTATAAAGCTTGGACTGTCATTGGGTAGTTCAACAATGAAGAAAACACAATTGTTTGGGAGAATGACATTAAGAGCACAGGCTAAAATAAATTTATCAAATTTGAGGCATATTTTAATCAGTTGTTAGGTAATAAATTCATAAGGCTTCTTAAAGGAGGGGAGAGCCTGGGCTTTGGCATTTTTATCAATGCCTCTGAAGAATTCTGGTACCACTAAGGCAAAGGCAAAGCAGTGAGATAAAATCTCAATCTAGCTGAATAATCAGAGCGGGATAAGGTTGGCTGACAAGTCCACCTGAAATTTAAGTTATTTACTGTGAAGTACGCAGTCTACGCCACTGGCTGAGACAGAAAGGGGACACCTCGCCCCATAACCTTGTTATTGGAAGTAGTCTACCATATTGCTCCCATTTACTGGTGTCTGGACTCTGTGAAGTCTACCCTATTTGGTTACGGAAAAGCTAAAACTAGAATTCCTTCCAATGTGATATACTGAGACAGATTACAACAGAACTTAGATTTCCTAATTCCAGTTTGCCTATTATAAGGAGTGCAAAATCAGAATTGACCAATTATAAGAAATTTTACACACACACACACAAACATACTCCTTCTCATTGTGCTATTACTCCGTTGACAACTTGATTTTCCCTTCAAAGTGTGCAAGTAAGTACATGTGCAATTCACTATTGTGTTTCTCTTTTGATGTTGCAGGGTAATATCAGCCCATCTGTTGCCAAATGTTTTGTAATTCATGAAAGTTTAAGATTGCATCAACCTTTGGATAACATTGGCTCTTTTGAAGAGTCAATGGATAAAGCATTTTCCCATCAACCAAATTTAAAGAGATACTGTCTCCCCTACACACACCGTGAAAGGAGCCAATTTTGCTGACCTCTGATGATACTACTGAAATAATTTTGAAAAAAAGAGTGTTCTGGCAGATTTAACATTAGTTTGACATCTGCTTAATGCCAGATGAATATTCCTTGGAATTCGGACCTTAATATATAAAATGTAATACTGCGCAACGTTCAGGTACAGGAAAGAATGGTGTGGTCCATTTTGTTCATATTCTTACATCTAATACTATCATAGAAGATAATTAATTCAGGTAAGTTTTAAAGTAAAATATTAAAATAACTCTTCTTTTGCTACCAATGAGACATCCCGGATAGTTGAAACAAATTGTTTTCTGTCTGGACACTGCTAGCAAATTCGGGGATCCAGGCTCAGTACTTACCCTCCCTTGCAGGTCCATTTCCTCATCTTCAAAGGATGGGAACGACTAACCCCTAACTCTCACAACTAGTTCTAGAGTTCGGTGATTCTGGATTCTACAAACTAGGCATCTGTATAGTTTTTAATAGAAATATGATTTAATCTGGGAACATCTGTTACAGTCTGCGACATGTTTTGCTGAGTCCTTGACCTTAATTTTTCATAGACATCAGATGTTCCTTCACAGATCCCACTCTGATTTTACTGAAAGAACATCAATTATGCCTGCGCCTTAAGTAGTGTCAATCTGACTACAAAATATGCCAGATTTGTTAACATTATCATTAAATGACTTCTTAATTACAGTTCTAAATACCACTAATGATACAGTTCAGTGCTATTTTAGCACCCAAAATTACATAAGCATAACTTCTTCTGCATTTTTATTCCTGCTCATACTACCAAATAAAGTGTTCCTGTGAAAGGCACCATACTTTCTCCAAATAAGCAGGGATTCATAAATAATTCTATGACACACATATTATTAATTGACGAAAGCTGCAGATTGCATTTCTTCCAGTCAATGAACTTTTCTCTACTATGATTCTAAGTTGTTCTGTTGTTCACCTAAAAATTGGTCTCCCTATTGGAAACTTAGTTTTTATAAACCTACCTACAATAAAGAGATTGAGCCATAAAATGATTTGAACTTAATTGAAACCAAACAATATCTGTCTATCCATTCTAGCTGCATTTTTATTTATCTGTAGTGAAATAGAATTTTTGAAAGTATTTGTACTTTTGAGAGTAATGTAGACGATTGTGAGAAAAAGTATGTAATACTAGGGTTAATTACTATGTCAAGGAAAATATTTGATTTTCAAAGGAAGAAATGGTAGAAAACACACACACACACAAACACTTCACAGACTAAATACATGCTCTACTTTGCCTCAGTGAGCATGCGTTTCAAGCTTCAGGCAATAGTGAAAAAAGAATACGGTACAATCACTTGTGAAATATAACGACCGTTATCTGGGACAACAGCAGTAGGCAGTAATCACTAATTTATGCTGAATTTAATAAGCAGACTACACCATACATGAAAACCTTCCCTGGGCCAGAATAGCCCAGCTGCTGTGTATTTTATGTTTATATGTTATTAGCACATTTTGTTTTGCCTCATGATCTTTCCTTTCAGAGCTTGTCACACAAGTGTCAACAAGAATCTTGGGATTCTGGATGCTGTCTTCTTTACTTTTGTTTCTGGTCCTGTGTTGCTGGTCATAACTGGTCATATTTACACCTTTGGGGGATCAAGTGTTGATTTGATCTGGCAACGTAATTTAGCCTTTTAAAATTACCAATTTTAGTCTTTTTAATCACTTTGTTGCTACTCCTTAGAATAAGTTGATCCCTCTATAGAGAAAAGTTAAAAATGTCATTCAAGCATGTACCCTTATCAGAAATTGATAATATTAGTATTTTGCAAAGGACATTCTAGATCTTTCTCTGATTCTCCTTCTTCCCAGGCTACAAGCTCTGACCTCAGCCTCTCTCTCTGATTGCTCACTTGAAGTCACATGACAATGGACTTTGCAAAATTACAAATGTCTGTGAGAAAGGTTTCTTGTTTACTCACTCTACTCCACTGAGATCTAGCTGGAGCAAGAAGTCTGGTAGGGACCCTGGGGTTCCAGGGGTTAAATGACCTGCTCAGTGTCATGCAATTTGAAACCATTCCAAGCCAACACGGTCCCTTACTTCCCAATCCAGCTCCAAGATTTTTTTCCACTACTTCATTCCAGGGTCTCTATTCTGGGACCATTATCAGTGCTGCCTGAATTTGTCTTCAGGAGTTTCCGTCACTCACTCAAGGACCGCACAAGGTGCTTTGATTAGGAAAACAGAAGGAATCGCAAAGCTTTGGTTCGATGACAACTATGAATGTTAGCGAGCTACTGAAATAAGTTACAAGGACTTGGGAGGGACAGGTATGCTCGCATTCTTGTTTCTCAAAAGCAACGTAAATAATACTATTGTGAGCTCTCGCTCCAGGGACGCGAGAAGAACAACAGCAGCAGAGGTTCTGTTTCTGGAAGAGGTAGGTTTCCATTCAGGAATTCAAGAGAAAGGGAAATATTGCCAAGCCTCCATACTGTCTGATGTCACCCAGTACAACCAGCGTCGCAGAAAAAATGAGGCCAGATTCTAGCGTCTCCCAAGCGATTCAGGGAATGCGAATGAACTCTGGATTCAAGTTGACTTAAGCTCCTGGGAGAGGGTGTTGTTGAATAAAAGTAAGATTCAGAACTCCCATGGTGCTTTGGACACGTGTTCGAAACTACTAAATAAATTGTTTTTATGTGGCCAGATGAGTGAAGTTAAACAATGGAATGTAAGGAATGCAAGGGAACAAAAGCTTAACAATTCACATTATTCAAAATTAGTGACTTAACAATAAATACGTTGGCAGCATATTTTGGAAATTTTCCTTTTATAATGGTGATTGTAAGCCCCATGTCATGTTAACATTATAATTTATAATTTTTAGAAACTGAACCAAAACTTCAAGTCCAACTTCAGTGCATTTAAATCTGAGTCTCTGAGAGGGGGCCTGAGATTTTTTTTGTTTTGTTTTGTTTTGTTTTGTTTTGTTGGTTCACTGGGTTTTTATTTTAAAAGCTCCCCAGGTAAATCTAACATATGGCCGCAGACGTGGAACACTGATCTGTATCACTATCTTGGGTATTCTAAGCTCAAAAGCTTTCTTTGATGGCCATGACCAGGGTGTATCAATTTCTTGGTCAGCCATGATGGCACTTTGGTTTGGGTCTACCATTTCTCTTCATGATGGCTCTATCTGTGGTCCTTCAGTGGTCTGTGAGGATTGGTCCAGGGTCCAAGTTATGTAGCTGGAGGGTATGAATCAATGTACAGGCTTCTTGTGCCTTGATTACAAGTGATTGTGACTTTTTAATTTTTCCCCTTGATCTTTCTCTTTGTCTTCTTAGTCATCTCATCAATTTCCTGCGTGCTTCCCAGTTTCTTGTCTCTCTTTCTTTCTCTTCTCAGAGGCAATATAGTCGTTTGAAGGTTAGAAAGTTAAACTATTCTAAAGCCAGGGCTAATATGCATCCATTGTAATATTTGGTAGTCCCACTAGCCTCACTTGACTTTGGGCTCAAGAGCCATTTTCAATAACCTTTATGTATATGATTGTTAAAACACACCCTAGCCTTTGTCCTAAGTGTCCTGCTCAAGAAATATTTACAAAAAGTCAGCTGCTTAGATTTTAGTGGTTATCCTAAAATTTTAATGAACATGATTTTTTGTTATGGATGGCTGACTTCTAATATTCTCAGTGAATATCATTTCTATTATTGAATTGGGTTTCTTAAAAATACAATTGACTAGAATTCTAGGGAAGGAAAATTTTGGAAGAAAATGTTAAATCATCTGAGAAGCCTTTCCTCGGTATCCACTGAGAATAAGTTTTGCAGTTGGCATTAGGCTTTCTATACTGATATAATTTATTCAAATCCAAAGCTCATATATACAATACAGAGATTGTCACAACTGGAATTAAAACACACTTACTTCCTTTAATGTTTCTATGTGTGATAAGATTAGTGTCTGAGCAGTGTACAACTTTGTTGCCCTTTAATTCACAGTAACAGTCAAGATCAGCTGCAGGCAACTATCTCCAACTCTGAAGTTCATGTCTTACCCAGGGACTTTCCATACTGAACGAACTTTGCAGGTGTCTGATAATTATTTCATTCATGGTAGGCAGGGCTCTCATTACAATGAGACCATTTTTAAATTCCTCAGCCGAGTCGCTAGCAATTCTCATTTCTAATGAAGTAACTTTAAATTATTCACTTTACTCTCTGTCAGGTAAAAATTCACATCACTAACTTCTCAATGATTTCTCAGACTTTTGGGTGAGAAGTGTGGTCACGACCAAAGGAAAGGACACTTGCTACATGGAGGAAGTCACCCGAAAGGTGGCATATGATGTCAGCCTTGAAAAAGAATTAAGTAATCTAGGAAAAGAACAGAGAGGAAAAGTAGGCAAAGGAAACAGCACATCTAAAGAAACATTGCCACACGAGGAGACTGATGCAGAAGTCAGAATTCTGTGCCACGACATCTTACAGACCAGGGGTTAGTGGAGGGAAGACTGAAAAGTTAGGTGTAAGCTGGATTTTCAAGGTTTTAATATTTTATATTAGGCTCTTTCAGCTTGATTCTGTAGGTAACAGGACCCTCAGGAATGTTTAGAAGCAGAGTGTGATTTGTGAATTTTTACTTTTTTCAAAAGCTTATTTCTAGCAGCACATGGAATTAATTAAGAGCTGACTGCAGGTAAAGCAACTCCAAGTCGGCTCCATCTTAGGTGAAAGAGAAGATAATCACAGAAAGGTTCAAAAAATGGAATTGACAGGGCTTGCTAGCTGTTGGGCTTAAATTATGGAGGGGTTTGCTGAGGAAGTACTAGAGATCACTAGAAATGACTAAAGGGTCATTACAATTTCACACGTGGTGTTCAGGAGGGAGTTGAGGTAACACGGTTGCACAAGAGTGTGTGGTTAGAACGGAAAGTTAAACACACCAAAAGCAAAACTCCAGTGGCAGTTTCCACTGCTAGCCCTTACCCAGGTGTTATCATCCACAGACTTTCCAACATCAGAATTCAGCAGGATTATTATGGGGTTGACTGGTTAGCTTCTGACTCACCCTATGTTAATCATATTTTAAGTGATTTTGAATTTCTCTGGAATGTAGTACTTAATTGGAGCTACAGGACTCTTTTTTAACTGTTACATACAAGAAGATTTTAGGGCAGCAGCAAATGTGTCTTCATAATAACAGCAACAATAATTACTGCTCATTTAAAATAGTCACTACAAGAGAGACGCAGGGCTAAGTGTTATAATCACAATCCTGTAAGTTCATTACCCCATTTTACTACAAATGAAAAGAGTAAAGCTCTCAGAGTTAATAACTGGGACTCAAATTTAGGATTCATGTGTGTTTCATAACAAAAAACATCACCGATACTGGGTCCACCTCTCAGTGATTTGAATGCAGTTGCCTATAGTGAAGTCCAGGCATTTGGTTCTAAAAGACCCTCTGGCAATTTTTATTGCAGCCAGAGATGCTAACCAGAGCTTTAAACCTTACCATTTCCTGACCTTCTCTTTTGGAAAGCACCACCCCACCACATAATCTCAATGGCTCCCCCTGGAGCTCAGTGAGGACAGTGTACTGTTGCCTTGTGCCTTGTGGCCGCTGTGCCTGAATGAATCCACATCCACTGAAAAACGCTCAAATCTAAATTTTGATAAGTGTAATTACCTGGAATAATGTGTTCATAGTAAAAAAACAAGTAGAGCCTAAAATCTTTTCCTAACTCTTTTAGGACTATGTGATGAATTTTATCACATAGTTCTTAGTTTTTATCAAGAATAAGTATAATTCCCATATTTATTTGATGGTCTATAATCAACCAAAAGAACCACAGATCCAGAACACATTAATTTTTGAAGTGGAGTGCAGTGTTATGGTGTCATTATTCAGAATTATTGGGGGGGAGGGGGAAATCAGAGAGCCATTGAAGAAGCTATGTGGGAATGAATTATGAATCTTAATACTGACAGTTTTCTACTTTTGCGAACTTCTGGCGTCCTTGGCACCTGAAAGGGCTTTAGAGTTTCTGACTGACTGGAGTGGGCCAGGGCAGCATGGAGGGCAGCAAAGAAAACCAAGGTAGCGGTGGGGCTGAGCTAAGCAGGAGGTGTAGGCAGAGCCAATCTGCAGTTTGGTAATCCTAGGAGAGAACACAGCGGTCCCAGTGTTACTTAGAACATTTTCAAATGAAGAGAGTGGAACCGGAACCGGAACAATACGAACATCATCTTAGGTAAGGGTGAGGGCTTTAAAGACACCTCGGTCCTCCTGGCGCTTCCCCGTAATTCCTGACCTTGGGTCAAATAACCTCTCCGTTTTAGCTTGCGTTTCTATAAAAGGATATGATAATTTTGCCCTCCAAGAACTTATGTGGACTCTGAAAATTCCAAGCTCAGAGACTCTTCACTGATCTCTGCACTCCATGTTATACTCAGCTGAACAAAGCAAAAACAGTGGTTAGGAACACAGAAAGTACCAACAAATGGTGACTAGGGTAAGAGTAAGTCATAGACAAGTGGCCATGGGGTGGGCTGAACACAGACCAATTGCAAGACTTACATTGGACCCGTACGTGAGGCCAGCTCCGGTAGTTTGCAGAAAAGGAGCAGCCAGGGTAAGGCTGCGGCCTCCTCGCACCCCCACCCCCCAGGAATAACCTGGCTTGCACTGCCCTGTGTGGGGCCTGCTGGAGGCTCCACAGGGTCTTCTCGAGAGGCTCAGATTTCTGCTAACACCGTCTTTCCTAACGCTGCTGCCTGCTTTTTCATTAAATAAAGAAAGCTGACCTTTAAAAGGAAGGTTTATTATTTTTTCTCTTCCTTTACCCTACTTATTATGATCCTAATGAAAGCTGAAAATCTGACGGTGAAAAGGGCTAAGTTTTCCCTGATAAGGCTGACACTTTTCTATTCTTACAAGGAACATTAATAGGTGTAATTATAGCGGCATAAGCCAAAATCCCTTTCAGATAAATCTGACCACAAGTAAATGGGTAGGTGGGAACAGTGGAAAGGAAAAGATAAGCCCCAAAGAGAGGTATGTCAGGTAAGGCATCCCATGCACCTAAGACACAAGGCTGGCATAATGAGCCTTATCCAAAGCACATTAACGTTAAATTCTTACTTAATCCTGTCAAGCCCTGAACATAGAGAAGTAGTTACCAAAAGCTGTGGACTTCTCTATACAGATGGACCAAAAAACCAATGAGAAGGGAGAGAGTGACTGCTGCACATCATGCTGGATATTTGATGACGATGGGAGAAGTTATTATTAGCAAACAGAGGGGGACCCTCGAGTCATGGTAAAGTCTAGACAATCATCGAGCATTTACTGTGCTCTGGAGTTTCCCACAGGCTCCCAGGAGCCTGTCCCTGGGTAGGAGACTTCCTGAGGCTTCCTGAAACCTGCCCTATACTACCGGTCTTGCTGTATTCGAGTTAATTGTTTTTGGCACTGCGATCCATGGACACTGGTTACCTGTGCGAGATCCTATTTGTTCTTAGCTACGTCTTGACTGCACTTGTGACTAAGCACTGTTCCTTTGTCCTTCAGAGTTTAACATCTCCAGGTGACACTTGCCAGGATGATGGAGATCTCATGGTTCTCTGTTTTATATTTAAGTATCAGTGAACTTTTGTGTGGTTGTGAGTTTGGGGGCCAGAAAAAAATTACTGCTCATACTTGGAGCTAGAGAAACCTCCCAGTCTTGCCCAATGACTGAAGCTAGCCCTTAGCTCCCAAGAAGTTTGCTTCTCTGCCATTGTGAGCACGTTCGTTCCTGTTCTTCAATAGGAACAAGGGGGTGTTAGGGACGAAGTAACAAAGTCCCAGATCCCGACTTTGAGGTGGTTTTTGCCAAATATTAAATACAAAATGGAACAAACAGACAAATAAAATGTGAAGAATCTTAGAAGAAGTACTCGTTGGTAAGGACTAAGGTGTGCTATTGCTCCCGGCTCTGTGTTAGCAGTCAGACAGTAAGTCAGCATCGCTTCCCGCTGTCTTTCCAAGGAGCCGAAGGACAGACTATTTGTCAGGTTGCTGAGATTATTGCTGCAGGTGTTGGCATCGCTTTAGACACATAAAAGTTTGAAGAACGATGAAGGAGAAACTTAGAGCACCTCTTCCTACCTGCCGCATAGTCTTAACTCCTTGAATATTTTTAATCCATTATGGAGGTCACATCATTTGTCACTTTGCTAAACAAAGTATTGGAAAGACATGTTATAAATACAATTGATTTTGTGCACCTCTTGGTACCTATGCTTCTCCCTCACTCCCTCTCTCTCTCTCTCTCTCTCTTTCTCTCTCTCTCTCTCTCACACACACACACACACACACACACACACACACACATTTAGGATTTTAGAGTCACTTTTTAAAATTTAAACTCTAAGATATAGTACATCCTTTTACTCACATCAGCTCATTATAAACCTGAAGCAAAATCTGAAACTGAGTAACAATTCTATTGGAAACTAGTCCTTTTGTCTAACAGCAATAGCTCAAAAAATTGTCTGCTTTTACTCGAGCTGCGATAGCATTTAGATGTATTCTCACACACGCTAATAACAGTCATTGAACATAACTCGGTAGAAACAAAGCTCACCCCAAAGGGAGTGTGAGGTGGAAGGACAAATGTCTTTTACAAGGGCTTGCAGGGAGAATCCTACCAGAGCTTTAACTTCTATTTTTAGTCGGATAGATAGATATACTCTGATAGATGGATTTTTTTCCTTCTCCCTTACTGAATATTTTTTCAGGCATTAACAGCATCTGCAGTATTTTCTCCAGTTGACGTTACGATCCATGTGACAGACTGAACGCAATGCCTGTCAGTTCCCAAAATCCTCCCAGGGAAAAGCCATTTTGCCCTGACCTCCTTAGACACGATCCCCATTCTTTCTTGGCCAGATAATGAGCCTGTGAAGCTTAGAAAAGCTGGAAGCTATCACGGCTGTCCTGAACCAGTGACAGGGGATGCCTCTCTGGGGATCTGGCCGTGTCTATGGAAAACACCCTTTGGGGGTAGGCTGTGGAAAATTTTTGCTAAATAGAATGTCTCTCAAATGTGATATTCTTTTAACACTAGAATATTGGTCTTGCGGAGATAGCACTGAGGTTTATCCAGCATCATAAATGAGGGTCTGGATTTTCCAGGTTGGAAACACCACACAATTCTTCCCTGTGACATCTGTGCTGTTGCGCGGCTAACAACAAGCAGAGGCGAGAGAAGATTGCTAAGGCCAGCTTCGTTTCCCCGCCATGGTAAGGGTAGCATGTGAGCTTGGCCATGGGTGGATGTGCACACGGCCGAGGCACCTGGGTCCAACATACGTTCTCTTTGAGGATTTTATTATCTATAAATGGAAACTGTTCATGCTTCCACACAGCATTTCCATTTCTACCTTCATGTTTTCCCTTCTGCTTTCCTTATTCTTTAAAAGGAAGAACCTAGCTTTGTTTCTTAATTCAATTATGAGATCCAACTCAAAACGCAGTGACGGACAGACAAATACAATCAAGAAAGGGAAGACACAACAGACAGAAACGTCCTTTACAGCAAATTTTAAATCAGGAAGTCGGCAGGTGCGCCAGAGAACTGGAAACCTGCAGGAAGGGTTTTTTTCCACAGCACTGTGTTGACACTTCCGTTGTGTCGTTTAAAGAATGTTGTGCACTGTGCCTGGCTGCCTGCCTTCCCCGGTGGCCACGAGGATAAATTATCTCTGGCTTATTTATCTCTATATACTCTGAGCCTACAGAGACCTTGGCACATAAGAATCCCCCAACAAATGCTTGAAAATACGATCAAGATGGGTTGTCATGTAACGGCTGAGAAGCAAAGGTGTGTAATTCAAGACCCCCAATATGGTGAGGGTGGTGGGCCTGATTCCAAAAGGTGGTCCTGTGTCTGAGGAGAGTGTTATCTGCACAACTGGACAGGAAATGGGGGATAAAACTGTACTTGATGTTCCTCACAAAGACTAGAAACAAAACATTTAAATCTAAGCCTAACGATTTGCACACGAGGGAGAGTAGAAATAATGCCCCGGAGAGTAGAAAAGTTCACGTCTTGAAGAGTACAGGCTTCTCGGAGAATCCAATGAATGGAGATGGCTGAAGAAGAGGTTCCCTGGGACACTCCCACGGGAGTCCAAAGTGAGGGGGAATTCGTGGCTTGCAAATGTGTGACCAGTAATTACAGAGGGCAAAAATATCCATGCAAACGCACGCAGAAAACGTTTGAAAATCTTGATGATTGATTTTAAATTTTAAGACTCCAATTCAATAGATTTTGTAAGAATCGTACACATTTTATCTGGCAAAATGGTTATCTGTAGTTCATCTACTTCTGGTTTCATATTCTTACGAATATTCTAAAGGTCAGAGATTCAAAGAATCCAAGCATTAGAAATTTCCTAGTGAGTCAGATGAGTTATGCATACCTAAAATCAAATCTTCATGGGAAAGAGGGGAGGCTCACAGCCAATTGTTAAGATTTTTTTGAAAACCTTCTTTAAA
Source organism: Ctenodactylus gundi (assembly GCA_004027205.1). NCBI lineage: Eukaryota > Metazoa > Chordata > Mammalia > Rodentia > Ctenodactylidae > Ctenodactylus > Ctenodactylus gundi. The sequence continues at coordinate 4,484 of PVKB01002625.1, read as the reverse complement.
AAGAAAGTTTACACTTTCTGCTTCTGACTCACTTCACTAAGCATGATGTTCTCAAGTTTCTTCCATTTGCCTGTAAAAGCTTCCACGCTTTTGGACTTTATAAATGCATAGTATCCATTGTGTATAAACACCACAGTTTGTGTGTCCATTGGTCTGTTGATGGGTATTTTGGTGACTTCCATATTTTAGCTATTGTCAGTTGCGCTGCTATGAACATGGGTATGCATATATCTTTGTTATGTGTTGTTTTGGCATCGAATGGTCTCTCTGATATGAGAAACCCAGATCACAACTATCTCATGGAACTTGAAAGGAAAAACAAAGTGAACCAGGGGGGTAGGGTAGGGAGGGAGGGAGGGAGGTGTGGGGAGGGGGGGACAAAAGGAGAGTGGGAAAGTCCTTGTCACCTTGACAAGATACGTAGGTGCACTAAATGCTCAACTTCATTGTAAACCTTAAATTTTGCACTTATACATATCAATAAAGTGGGGAAAAAGAAAGTTTACAAAGCAGGCTTTTTATAAAGTTCATTTTATTCTATGACAAATAAGTATAAGCCTTTAAACAACTCCGGGATGATAAATGGCTCAAAGAAGTTAAACTGCTAATAAGAAGTGGAATTTCCTAACTGATTTTCCAATATCAATGAATAAAAATCTAATAGTCTAAGTGGAAGACAATGTTTTTAATGGTAGAATCCTACTGCATAGTCTTCAGTCATGATTACATTTGCATATATTTTACTGGAAGTGTTATTTTATTCCATAACTTGTACTCTTTACAGAGTCCTGAGACAAAGATCTTAGGATAGAATTTACTACATTCAGGCAATTAACTAGACACAATGAAAATTACCCAACATCTTTTTCCCATTCTGTTGGGTTTCTTCTCACATCTGATCATTGGCCTTGCTTAGCAAAGGCTTTTTAATTTGCTGCAATCCCATTTGTTACCAAGGAAACAATGTTTCCAACAGAACTAGAGTTCACCATGAATTTACTGGTCATCCCAAAAGCCCAAGTTAATAACCCTCTTGAAATTTTCAAAAAATAAAATCATCTCTATTTTGAAAGTATCAAATTGATTCTTTATTCAAGCTCTGTTCAGTAAGTAAATTTGTTAATTATACATTGGCTAATGTTCTAAAACAGAAGCTTGGAGAATATTAAATAAAAGTTGATTTTTACTCCTGAGTAATTTGCATCATATCCTTCTTAGTTTTTAGAAAATCAAATGTTTAAAAAATTCTGGCATCCGTAATTCGTACTATTTTCCAAATTGGACTTGGCTTGTAGTAGGTCTTTAACTTCTTAACAATGGAATTTGGCTTCAGAAATTACATTTTGAAAGAATAATTCTTGTTCTTAATTTCGCTAATATATAATATTATATGTTTTAAACATTTCCTAAAGATACAACCTCCATTAGCTTTTCGCTTTTAGATTCTCTTTGGTAGCAACACGGTTCTCCTAGTGGGTTTTAGTCTTCTGTTCTTTTAGCATGTTTTATTTGATTCAAATGTTTTTTTCTTTTTTCATGCACTCGTATTAGTGACGTGGCCATCACTCCTGCTGCTAGCATTCTGAATTCATTTAATTTGAAAGCTCTCCTGGATCCCTATCCTGAAGTCACCCCAGCAAAGAGACCAAAGGTCCACCATTGTCAATTCTTTGGGAATTCACGGTCATTTAGACCAGGCTTCTGTACCAGTGTTTCATGCATGTCATTAGAACAATATTAAGGCAATTACAAGTGATATGTAAGTCTCACAGACTCCTAGATTTTTGTCTTGAGAAATTTCTATCTGACTCAAATATTATATCCAGAAGTTATTCAGGTATATTCTACATTAACTTTGAGTATGAAAAAATAAAGAGATCAAAGAGCTGCAAAGAGTTTAAAAGCCCAGCAAAACACGTGAGAAGCAATAATTCTCATGTGATTCTTTTCTTGAGACAAGGTCTTGCTTTGGAGCCCAGGCTGGCCTTGGACATGGCAACCCTCCTATCTCAGACTCCTGGGTGCTGGGATTACAAACGTGTGCCACCACGCCCAGCTTTATTATCTGATTCCTTGGCAAGATTTTTTTTTTCTAGTTGAGTACCTTAGCTTTTATGTACAGTATTTGATGCTTCTAGACATTCAATTTATGATGTATTGACTCACTAAATATGAAGGTCAAATATCACCATCTTGCAATAGAATATAGTTTACAACTGATCATTTGAAAAATAACCACTAAGAGTTATTAATACAATGAGGGTGTGCTAAGTTCTGAGATGCTTACAGGTTGATGTTATGTCTTATATAATATATTAAAGGGATATCCAGTGAGCTTGCATGAAACAGCTGTGTACTTGACAAAAGGAACTTTTCATACACTATAACACAAGGCAACGGTAATAGTAACAACAAGGCAATAAAACAGCCAGTGTTTAGGGAGGGAGCGGGCAAGTTCCATGTCTGCCCAAAACGGGCCTCCACTGTAAGAAGATGTAAGTTTCACATAGGTGGGCTGGGAAACAGAGCAGGCTGAAAGAACAGCATCAATAAAGAAAAAGTACAAGAGAAGTCTATTTGGGTAAGGATCATTGTGTCAACATATTTAAGTACTTGTATAGGGGAAAGTGGTATTGTTAGGGAATATTTGGAAAAATAGGGGCACATGATAGAACTCAGAAAGACACATGGACCTTGAACTTTATTTTGAACTTTATTCTATCAATAACGCGGAACTGCCAAGGGATTTACAGGTATAATGCAAGCCCGTTCCTTGTCTGACCACTTCAGATACAACAAACAACTTGTCTAGCCTATATTTAGACATTGGCTTATATGAGACAGTTTTTAGGAATATTAATCTGGTGGGGTATTTTTTAGGTGGCTTCGGAAAGGAAAGAGAGCTCAGTGAGGGAGGTATGCAGTAATCCAGGCATAATAGATGTAGACCCAAAGTATCATGGCGATTTAAGAAGATAAAATTCTGAACTATGCTTTTTTAAACTTTCAGCTCAACACAAAGCAGAGAGCTACCTTAGGAGTGTTCACTGCTGGTTTTAAAGGTGGGGATTCCCTTTCTCTGTGCCATTCTGCCTGTTTGTATCCTAACCTGTTGTTCTGATAGAAGATGTATTTGGGGGTTTTTGTCTTTTCCTTTCATCCTCATTACAAAAGGTTGGCACAGTAATGTTTCTGATGCCTGTAGAAACTTTATCCAACCTGAGGACAGAGTTCAGCTCTGATGATGAAAATGGACCCTCTTATCTGAATGTGGCCAAGTATTCCATTTTTTCGGGGATTTACGTCCATTGGGATACACAGATTATAACTTACTTGTACAAAGTTGGCAATTCAAGGGCTACTGAGTCACATGACTTTTGTACCCCATTTATGGGTGACTTTGGATAACTCGATCACTAGCTTCTTTTTATTTATTTTTCAAACTAAAATTCTCCTTTATTATTTGAAAATCTAGCTTCTTTAGCGAATTTTGATTACTTTAGGATAAGTAACTTCTCAATATTATTTAATTTGTATGTAATGTTGGTAGAATATGTATCGATATTATTTCAAATTAATAAGGTATGGAAGGATATTATTATTTGCTGTTCATGAAACAGTTATTGAGAACTGTGAACACGTAAAAAAACACATTGGTCTCAAGTAAGCAGATATACATGTAAATAATAATTACAGTATAATGTCACAAGCCTATTAACGAATATAGTTATGACGCATAAGATTTGGACAAGTACTGTGGGAAACGGAAATGCTTTTTGCACAGGAAGTGACAGATAAGCTGTGCTTTTTTTCTAGTTTTTTTAATCGATTGAATGTCACCTTATTTATTCTGCAAAGTCTCGCAGGGTGAAAGATGAAGAGAGAGAATAATTGTAAAGCACGATTGTTCAAGCACTAAACTGCATTTTGAACCCTCTTCCTGCAAAGTTCTAAAGCATCTGAAGCATAAATCTATAGCCAGAGTAATTAAAATACAAAACTTCAAGCTGAGAAACAGGATCTCAACTATTACTGCCCAGCAGAAATAAAGTGCTAGCCACAGATCTATCTTTAAAATTTCTAGTAGGCAGTTTTTGCTAAAAAGCAAAAAATTCAAACATATTTTATTTAACCTAACATATCCAAAATATTACCACTTTAAAAATTCACTCATATAAAGCATATTACTGAGGACATACCAGCCATTGACATGTTTTAACCAGTGATCAAATCATATAACCGTTTTGCTCTTATCATTAGAAATACGATCTACGACTACTAATGGAGGTATATATACAAATTGGTAATTTATTCGAGGAGTCTATTATATGCAACACCATATTCCTGTTGATAATAAAAAATAAAATCTACCCTAATACCCTATGTCTAATTAAATAGCAAGAAAGGACTGATTCCCAAAAGGCCAAGCCATATAGCTGTGAGTTCACAATACTTAATGCTATCCGTAAGAATGGTGGCGAGTG